>JAWWEN010049164.1:0-11566 GCA_035582955.1 Sycophila texana
TTTTTGTAAAGCCCTGATGAAGGTATTATAACAGAAATACCGAAACGTTGGCAAATAAAAAATTAATTCCAAATCTTGGTTCGTATCCGATCATTCGAGTTTTCTACCTCTTTAACTAAAACTTCTAAACGAATGTCCGAGTCTTCAACTACAGTGAAATTATTTAATAACATAAAATATACCTTAATAATTATTCCCTCGGCGGCGATGCTTCCAAGAGAGACAGGAGCAGCAGGTGTCGTGAGCGAGCGAACGTCGGGAGCAGCAGGTGTCCCACCTACGCGGCCGGCGCGGATGCCGAAAACGGTCCAAAAAGGAAACCCGGAAAAATAGCGTCTCCGGTGCCTACTTGATAGGCACCCTAGACTTTAGAAATGTAGAGGCTGATGGACAAAGCTTATAGAAAAAAGCTGGAAGCGAACGAAGGCAACGTCGACAGGCACGTGCACTTCGTTGTACTTCCAGGCGGAGAGTGAGCTGCAAGCAAGTTCGGATGCACCGCGACCAGCGTACCTCTTTTAGTATGTTCGTCGCACCCATTAGAAAAATCCCAATTTCTGCGACGAAGTTTGCGGCCCGAAGTGCTGGCGCGATACTTCCTCTCCCACATTCTTGCACGCGCGGTGTGCAATTGGATACTTTTCTGGCCTTGAAGTTTTCGTCGCACTTCAAGCCCAGAGAAATATCCATGGTACGTCTGGAGAGAACAATAATCGGTTTTAATTTTAATTTGAGTTTTGTTAAAATAAAAATAAAAATTTACGGAACGTGACACGAAGTTATGGGTTTAATGCAACTGAAAGTATGACTTGCGCGAATGATTGTAGTTTATTCGAATGTTCGTAGGTAATTGAATAAGTAAAAATTAAATTCTGATAAATGCTGTGTGCGCATATGACGAACAATATTCTATATTGTCTCACAGCGACGGACTTACTGTAAGCTGAATTCATGATTGGAGCAGGTTGCGAAAGTGTACTAACCTGTGTCAGATTTACCCTAAACGGAATCTATACCACTTATAATGAACTTCTGCTCCTTGCTTTGTCTGATGGAAATATGAAAATTGCTTTTGAGAAATAAAGCTCAGTTGGAGTTCTTGGAGAGTGAATATTAGCAAGGCGAGTGGATAATTGTGAAATTTAAATAGATGCTTTGACTGAAATTGAACTCTAAGCACTTGAATGTAAGTTCTGAAGTAGCAGAAGAAAATTGAAATATATATAAGCGACTGAAGCCTGAAGCATAAGGTCCTAAGGAAATTACAAACGGAATCATAATATCAACTGATAAGCACAAAAGACTTTTAGAACTTTAAGGAGTGAACGAAAAAGCAGCAAGGCGATTGACCAAATAGCGAATGTGTCAAAACTGGTCCTAAATGGTCGAATGATACAAGTAATTGAGTGTGTACCATTGGTCTTGAATCATATTGATGATTTACTGTATAAAATTGGATTTAATAATTCAAGGCTGGTTGAATGGTTGACTGATATCTTGACTTGACTGAGAATGTATATAAAGAAGTTTATAGACAACCGACAGCTTTTACTTTTACGTTTAGCGAGTGGTATTTGAGAAGACATAATAATGGCAGTGTGACAAATGATATGGTGAATGCGAATGAACTGACTAATGTATACCTTTGGTTTAAACGTAACATTGAGTTACAAAGGGGATGAATGAATGTAAAAGAAACTTTGCAGAGAGGCGCACAAGAGACGATTTGGCTAACACGTCAAATGGAGTCGATATTTTTAGTTAACTTCAAATAAGCCATAACGATTGAAAATAGTTAAACAAATATTAAGCGTGACAATCCAAAGAATGCCTTTTGTTGCTGTAGTAACGAATGTACCTCGAGTGCAGCATTCAGATATCACGGCTTAGGACACTGGTGGTTTATCGTATAAGCGAATGAAAAAATCCACTTTACAGATTAAGAGTTTGAAAATTAATGTGAATGGTTGAGCTCTCAAAGAAACTAAGACTCAGGCATCGGAAATGACAGCGAATGTTACAGCAGAGGCAGGTGCTCTCTGATGCTTCACCCGTGATGACTATGGTCACGTAGGAAGAAACTGTCCTAATGCTGGCCCGAATCTCAAGGTCCGCTGTGAGTGCAAGCAGTTAATCGACCACAAGGCAACTCGACATTCGCAGCGACTGGTGAAAGGTAGCAATTATATAAAGTATGTTAACAAGTCTTATAATGCGAATGATAAAAAACATAAATATGACGGATACTACAACTCCAATTGTATAATCAACTTTTGGAAGCTGAACGATTGCTCAGCGAATGAACAGAGCATGATATTATCCTCATGATTGAGTCAAGTGTAGACTCGAAGGATAATTTTGCTAAAGAATTGTACGTCTGTATGATATTGTAAAGCGACTGAGCCGAGTGTTAAATACCTGAGTTGATAACAGCTTTTGGTTCTTGATAAAATTGCTAGCGAATGTAAATAATAAATTTATTGGGAATGAAAATTTTAAAAGACAAACTGGCTGTATGGCGAATGATAAAGAAAGAAGAATGATGTAATCGAAACGACTGAAGTAAGTATTTTTATGTTCTAATCAGAAAACCGAGAAATATAATAAACATGAAATGCATAAGCGAGCGACGCAAACGAAGGACATATTAAAGGCTTCACACTTACGAATTATGGTGTATCGGTTCTAGACAACGAAAGCTTGTGAGCACAATAGTGAGAAACTGAATTGTAGCGAATGAGTTGAGCGACTGATGATAGATGTGTAAGAGAATGGTTGTTTGGAGAATGATTTCTATGTTTCAGAAACACTGGTCACAAAACTTGTGGTCGAAGCTATGAAGCAAGCAGATACAATCAGTGAGAAGAAAGCTGTAATAGTAATCGACTTCAAAATCTCTCTATTGCAAATAATGTAATCAACGCTGCAAAATGGACGGACGGAGAGCGAATGAGTTTCGCTAAATAAATCTTTAATAAAACTTAAACTGTGTGTCTTCATCATCCCACCTCCTCCATCCACCACTCAACACACACTGTTGGAATATGTAAATTATAATGCCTCCTTTACCGAGCTCACAAGGTAGCGAGCTCGAGCTTACGAGCCCGAGCCAGCTAAGACGAGCCCGAGCTCTTGCTCCCCTCTCCTTAGCATAGTACGATCGCTGCGTGAGT
Organism: Sycophila texana; assembly: GCA_035582955.1. Taxonomy (NCBI): domain Eukaryota; kingdom Metazoa; phylum Arthropoda; class Insecta; order Hymenoptera; family Eurytomidae; genus Sycophila; species Sycophila texana. Next base: position 3,174 of record JAWWEN010049164.1, read on the forward strand.
GGCAGCGGCCAACTCGCGTCTCTCCTTCTATTCTTGACTGCCGACCTCCGACCAAGCAGCATCGCGAGCATGCGTCACTCCGCGTGCTATGTATTTTATATTATTATTATTAAATATATACTTAATCAACAAGTGTAGTGTTAATCTCAATTAAACCAACATTCATTATCCCACGACTCATTAAATCAACAAACTCTATCAAAAATGAATAAATAGCAGAAAGAGAAAAGTGAACGCGCGAAGTGCGCTGGATTTTGCTAGTTTTTCAATAAAAAGTGACACGCGAAGCGGGGAAGGTTTTATTTTTAATGTCTATTCTCCAGTAACCCGCCTTCTTTCAGTAGCGGGAAATAATTAATATATCCTAGGGAAATAATGAACATTATTTGACACTGCTGCACAATGCCTCCTGCTAACACAATGACGCTCGAAACGCTCATTTTCCCATTCACTTTCCAGGTATGGAAAAGAGCTTTTTTCATGCACGCGTTGAAAAATAATGAAAATCTGAATTTAGGTATATCTTTTATTCAAATTTTTTACAATTTTATTATTTTTATTGGTTATTATAGATAAAAAGTTACTTTAAAAAAGTTTATTTCTTTTTTCTTGAATTGCGTTCCGCTTAAGGAGGTCATATACAAATAAATTTGGAATTACAAAAAGACTTGCAAAAATAAAATTATAGAAATTACTAAGTTTTAAATTATATATTATTAATATGTATATCATACCTGATAGATAAAACCAAGACCGAAGACTCTATACCCCTTTTTTCAAATTATGGCTATATTAAAAATGTTCCGTTGGCGACGACTGCAGCCTGAACCGTTCAACCAATTTACATAAATCTGGGCTTAAATTGCAGGTAATTATTGTCGTTTAGGGCTGAAGCTATGGAATCATTAAAATTATTTCAGTAAATATTTTTACAATTTCAAAAACTGCTTAAAACTACTTAAATTTCTTAAATTTCATGAATTTACGCAGTTTTTGAAATTTTAAAAATATTTACTGAAATAATTTTAATGATTCCATAGATGCAGCCCTAAATGACAATAATTACCTGCAGTTGTCGCCAAAGGAAAAATTTTAATACAGCCATAACTTTAAATATAAAAGGGTTTACAGTCTTCGGTCTTGGTTTTATCTATCAGGTATGATATTAAATATTAATAATATATAATTTAAAACTTACTAATTACTATAATTTTATTTTTGTAGGTATTTTTGTAATTCCAAATTTATTGGTATATGACCCCATTAAGCAGTGGATATTATATTCGAAAAAACAAATCTATAAGAACGAACTCGAATAAATGATTAATGGGCTTTTACAAAAAAGCAATACTTTCATTAGTTATTGAGTAAGAATCATCTTGACGGAAATAAACTCAGAGATCAACTCACTAAAAAACAACTACTAATTGATATATTCTGATCGTGAAAAGTAACATCAGACAACATATATAACAATATTAGGCATCAAGTAAAATAAATTGAAAGAGAGTCTTGATGCATTGAAATCCTTTTAATAGACACTGAGATGCTGAGATCGCGCATGTGCTCACATTTCCCCAGACTAATTTTTTCAAAACATTAGAAACTGATAAAGAGAATCTTAAACTACAGTTATAACGTGTTTTTAATACTTCTCTTTCATTAATACAAAACTTTTTCTAGAAGGAAGGAAAAAAAGAAGAAAAAAGGAATTTTGCATTTTTATTGCTAAAAATATAAAAAACTTTTGCTCTGTTATGAAACTGGTATCAAAGTTAGATGAAGCATGAAGATTGCAAGAAATATTTTAGAAAAAATTTAAACAAAATTATGATATTCTTGACCGATCTGGCTAAAAAGATTATTTACAAAATTATAAAAGATCAATCTTCTTTTTTCAAAAACAAAAAATCAAATAATAAAAGATTAGAAAAATTATTGCATTTGAAAATTCATCTGAAAATGTATGAAAACCTCGCTTGATTGGTTCTTGAAAGGTTCTTTGCAATTTTTATCCGTTTTTTCCACGGGCTTTAAAATAAGTTTCTTGGGCTTATTTCTGCGTTCAGACTTATGCCGTGCTCATAAATCTTTACATAAAATTATTTGTAAAATCTTACTATTTTTAAATCTGTTTATTTACATATTAAAATATGTTAATAGGTAGACATTTGGTCATTGGGAATAATGGCTATTGAAATGATAGAAGGAGAGCCACCATACTTAAATGAAAATCCATTGAGAGCTTTATATTTAATTGCAACACATGGTAAACCTGACATAAAAGACAAGGATAAATTATCAAGCGTTTTTCAAGATTTTTTAGATCAATGTCTGGAAGTTGAAGTGGAAAAACGTTCAGCAGCTTCCGAATTATTAAAGGTAAAAATTATTTCGCTACTATGTTATAAAATTAAATATGATTAGTATATAAAAATTACATTTACAGCATCCTTTCTTAAAAATTGCAAGGCCATTAGCTTCGCTAACTCCACTAATAATGGCAGCAAAGGAAGCAGCAAAAGAAGCTACGAAAGATATTTCAAAAGCTCACTAAATTGAAGAATTTAAACGAGACTAATACGGAATTACATGTGCAGGTCTTTTACGGACTATCAATGAGCACAATACTTCAATTTTTCGTAAACAAATAATATTAATTATGGTTAAGAGCAACATCTGTACGATCTTGTAACAATAATGTAAAAATTTTTTATCATAACAAAATACACGCATACACATACAGATACGCGCTCACAGTTACACACACGTACACATGCGCACACAATCGTACTCGTAGCTACACACTTACGTATGTACACATGTGGTGAAGTCTGACGAAATAATAACGCGAAAAATTAAATTGACTGAAACTTTAAGAAGTAATGTTCAGCAACTTTAGAATATACATAACAAGACATTCTTAATATGTTTTTCAATATTTTACATATTTATTTAAAAAATATCCAGAAAATATTTTAAAAAGTATACAGTTAACTGAACGATTTGAAGAAACATCTCTTAAACAGGGTTTCTAGTATCGGATTTATTACCATTACAATATAAAAAATTAACATCTTTTAATAGTTAGTGATATTTTCTTTTAATATATAAGCAATTATTTTACTATGTAGGCACGTATTACATCCAGATAAAATGAGAGAAGCCAAGTCTATTTTATCCTATGCTTGTTCTGAATGGTTGGAGTTGACGCAACCTGTAGGTCCAACAGGTGATTAATTTTGATGGAATTGGACTAAAATTACTACTAATTGATATCATTCTGGACTGAAGAGCTGTAGAAATTAAAATTATTGAAGTAAATAATTGAAAAAGTTCAAAAACCATTTATTTCCAAGTGAGCTATGAAAAGAGCCTCTTTTCAAGCCAAAAAGTAACATAGAAAAATCGAGCATTTCAAGCATGATTAGTAATTTGCTCTTACTATTGATAAATAAAATAAAATAGTATATTACACAACAAGGGAGTTAAAACAAGAATGGTCCTAGATCGCACCTAAATAAACGCGCGATCCGCGTACTGTATTTTTCGGCCCGCTAAGTCGAAAAAATAATTACATAGTGCACGATTTGAAATTCCCGATAAAGGTTCTTCCACGTCCTCGTTGAAAAAAACGGTGGATAACATGAGAGAAAAACTATTTCAGACACGGGTTAGGTGTTTGCGGCACTTGTTTTGAAACCACTAATTTTTTCCTCTTGTTGCACAACGTACTATTATTTCATAAATTTTGTCCAATTTCATGAATTTTTGTAGTTTATGGACTCTTTCAAATATTTATAATGACATATTTTTGATCCGTAGAGTTTTTTAGACTAAACTGACACCAATAACCAACAATTTAAATCGAATTTCATCAAAATTTATCTACTCATTGAACTGTTTATGTCGAAATAAAAATGTTAACTTGAAAGATACTTCATGGTAGAAGCACCTTTTAATAAATTCCCTTATTTCATTTAAAATTCAGGAAAAATTCATTATTGTAAATCGGTAATAGTATTTTTCAATACAAGTGCGTAAAAGTTGATTATCGCAAGTGGGTGAGTTTATCGGAGCGAAGTGAGGGTGATAATCACCCACGAGCGAGAATCAATTTACGCACGTGCACCGAACGATATTTTATGCAACGACGTCGTAAAGTGCTGATTTAGCACAAGCAAGTGTGCGTAAAGTAGCACAGAGTTGCATAAAAGTAATTTGAAAATGATTCAAATTTTTGACTCGTGATCGTTTTATCTAGCATATAATTTTTTTTATAATTTTCATCAATTAAAATTCCATAGTCTACGAAGTCAGTCTAATAACTGTTGCATTGATCTTACCGGTATTCGCATGTTTTTGATTGTTTAAAAACAAAAAGTGCCTACATTGTAACGGTCAATATTTGATTTTCGTTTTATAGAATTATGTTCATTGTCGGGACAAAAATTATATGAATTCTATATCAAATATTTTTTGCGTTAAGACGTGGGGCATCGTATTGAACAATTTTAGATAATTTTTTTTTATTTTGAAATTATGAAGAAAATTGCAATGATCGTAAAGAAGTTTAATCTGAGCAATGAGTCTTACATTCTCTTGTAATACTTTCCAAATTAAAAGTTCGTAGGCATCTTTTTTTTACATATGAGAGAAACTATTCTGAGCAATTTTCCCTTCCACTTCTAAACATAATGTTGTAAGTAGTTGACATGAAATAAATTAAAAAAAAACGTCTAATTTCTTATATTTTTTATCCAGATTTCATTTATCTTGTAACATCTGTATAATTCTCGCGTTTTTCATTATCTTAAGTCATCCAAAAGTATTTTTTTCTTTCTTTGTTTTTTAACCGCCGGCGAATCAATGCATATATTAAAAGAGTACGGTATATACTAACGTCTAAGAAAGCTTCTTGATTTACTTGTTGTTCAGTACACCACAAGCTCCGCATTCCGGATGAAAATGCTTATTTCACGCCCTTGAGCACAGCGGTTTATTGGTTCGATAAACAATCAGTAAAAATTTTTATTATTAGGAATTCATTTCAAATGTTTATGATCTACTTTAATGATTCTTAAGCTGCTGAAAATTATTTTCTGTATGTTTGAGGCAATTTTCTATTTTAAATTACAATTTCGTCATATAATTAGGTTATAAATATATATTCAAAATATATGTACAAATTTAATACATTTTTTTATAAATGATACATTCTATAGATAATGCAGTCATTTTATTACGTAAGATTTACTAATCGAAGAGAAGGGCAAGATTATAATGCACAAGAAATTGTAAAAAATTAATAAATTATTTAAATAGAAAAATGTTTATTGAAATGCTTGTAATATTTGTAAAATATCGAAATAAAGTGAGAGTATTTTAATGTTTCACATCTCTTTATTCCAAATTTTTAGAACTTATTGTTAGGGTTATATTTATGTGTTTTAGTTTCTTTTTTTTGGAGAACGTTATTTATATATATATATATATATATATATATATATATATGTCCAACTTTTTCTTACTGTAAATATTTAAATGCTATCATTCTTAATGTAAATATTTAAATTGTTAATCCTATGATTTTTCAAACGGATTAAGCATGTCATTTGGCAGGTGGTTATATAAAAATATTGAAAACTATTAATATTTCATATAAATTGAGTGTTCGAAATTTCGACCGTTTGTTCGAAAATCTTGAAGTTGTGACGTACAGAATTATAATCGAATAAGGAATTTAACTAAATATGTAATCTAATGATAAAGGAATCTAAAATGTCATTCAAAAAATAATTAGTTCATGTCACTGGACTCGAAATTGAATGCCGATCAGTTAAAGGAGAGAGGTCAGGTTACTCCTTCGCCTACAACTCGTCATGCACAAACGGGCGAGCAAACAACGAAGGAGGATTCTCGCCCACCCAAGTCATGCATAGACAAGGGCGTTGGCAGTTAAATGATGAACAGTATGAAAAGGGCCGTTCACGACTTTTAAGAGAATCACCTCTACTTCCACGTAATGGGGAAGGGGCATCTCCAATTCTCTGCTCTGTATTAAAAGGCAAAAGCATATTATATTGAATGTCAAGAATTTAATTTATTTATCGAAAGTAAGAATTGAAAATATTTAAATCTTTATTTATTTATCCGCAAAACCATTAAACTTTTAAGCGAGAAGGCGAAACCCGCTGGTCGCATTGACCGTATGTGCGGTACGGGCGATCCTCTTAGTGAAGATTCCAGGGAATAGGGCCTGGGTTCTCCATCTTTGGTTTACCTTGTCAAGTGCACTGCTTGTCTGGCCGGACGACCGAGTGAGAATGCCCAACCGCGCGAAGACACCGGCTCTCTCTCCCACTTGTCTGCCGCCGCGACGCTCGGCCCGCTTCACCACACCTCTGAGTCACGTCATAAATGCGTGGCGGGTTGCACCATTTTAGGCACTTTTAGCTTCGCAAATGGGTGGGACGTTACAAAGTGATTTTGATTTTTGAGAAAAAAAACAAAATTTTAATTGCCACCAAATTCTGTAATTAAATTAAAAACTCCTAATTTCTTTATTAAACATTAATATAATAAAGAAATTAAAAAAAATGTTGGCACCTTAGAGATTTGATGCAATCATCCTCGAATCCTTTGTGATGTGGCAAACCCGCTGACGCGTCCCCAGGTCCCCAAAACCCCATCGACAAAGGCCCGACCGAATCCGACTCTAATTTATTTATGCAACGCTCGCGAACGGCTCGGGATGTCGTCAGGCGCCAGGTACTAATGCCAGCCGGATCGGTACTCTGCTCTGCTGTTTCTCCTGCCCTCGGCTGCTCTCGATAGGCGCAGGTGTACGCTCAATGGCACTCAATGGTAGCGGGTGTATTGGGGAAACACCCGATGAACGAACAGACAACACAAAACACTTAATTCTCAATAACAACACTATTAATTAAAAAATATTATTGCTGATTTATTCAGACTTATGTGTGTTTACAAATGGGGTGTGTGTAACGCGACCTAACACGCGGCACGACTCCACGCAAGCACAATATTCCGAATACGAATCTAATAATTTCCACGTTTCTAATTATTCGATTTACAATCTCGCGCTTCCGACTCGCGCGTCTCGCGGCACAATCACAGTACGATAGCGGCACTCCTCGCCCGGCACGACACTCACCGATGGCGTCGCTCGTCCTCGCGGCCGACTCCTCGGTCCACTCACCGCGTCCCTCCTAACGCTCGTCCGGATCTCTCGTCCTCTCGATCTACGCTACTTCGTACTCTCCGCGTACTTTCTCTGATCTAACGACTTGCAGTGCGTCGGTTGATATGCGGAGCGAAGGTTGGCGCGTGTGCCTAACTGTGCGGCTGGGCAACGAGTGACCGGGCTAAGATGGCGATCTTAGCTCGGACCCTCGCGTCTCTTCGGCTCTCTCTCGCACTCGCGGCAAAACACAATCTATCTCTCTCTCGGCGCGACTAATTAGTCCTCGTTAGCGCGAGGTGTCGCGCGAGCCCTTCTTCTTCCGGCTTAAAAATTATTTTTTGTAACACTCGAACGATTTTCGCGTTTTTCGTACCTATTAATAGGAACTAAAGTGACTCTTTTTTGATCGGCGAGCAAAAAAGTTATTTTAGCGGGCAAAAAAGTTTTTTTTGCCCGCTTAATAGGGCAAAAAGTTAGTTTTTTTTAAAGAAGCGTTGATTTTGATGTATTTGCATTATTTATTTAGTTAATTTGTAATAATTCGTCATTTATTAATTAAATAAAAAAAAAAGAATTTTACCTTTATATAATGTTTGAACAAGAGCGTGGTTGCCGTATCAAAAAATAGTCACGTCAGCCCCGCTTAACACGTACCAAAAAAACGTGAAAATACGTCCGCGCGTTACAAAAAATATGGTGTGCATCAACGGTTAAGTGGGCTTTTTGACCTCGTGTGGTTGCTGTATTCGTCTGCGGCTCGTAAACGCCCTCGCCTTCGGCTCGGGCTAACGCTTTACGCCCTTGCTAGACAATATACTATTTTTGTATATTTGAATCCCTCTAAAAATAAATTATAAAATATACATTTTTTTGTAAAAAAAACCTCAGCTTTTCGATAAAAATATCGCTGATCCTATAAAAATTGATTAAGGTACTTAAAATAGTATATTGTGTACCAAGGGCGTAAAGTGGGCTTTTTGAGACCGAGTGTGGAGTTAGCAGTACGAGTTAGCCCGAGCCGAAGGCGAGGGCGTTTACGAGCCGCAGACCAGTACTGCAACCACACCTTTAAATTATCAAAGAAATATATTTTTTTTTTATTGATTATATTGATTGTACATGTCATTCCGAACCTATAAAAAAAAATTAGTGCAAAAATATAAAAATTTTGAGAAGATAGATATCA
>JAWWEN010049175.1:0-11566 GCA_035582955.1 Sycophila texana
AATCAATAGAAAAATCCATTGAGTTCAGTTTACATCTTTTTTCCTATTGAATCAACCGTATTTTTTTCTCAGTGCAACATTGGCCAATTATTGGAAATTCTCCGAAATTTTGTAAGTATTCGGAAAATGGTTTGGTGAAGTTGTTATTAAATATTGCAATATAGTTCACGTAAGCACGAACTTTCCCCCTATCACGTGAAACATCGTCATGGCACAAGCGGACGCAACGACGTCATCTACTGAACTTGCAAGCAAGACTTAATAATTGAATGAAACCGCAACATCAGCCGTGAAACACTTGCACCAAACTCGAAGCCGCAGGACTGTCATCTGCCCAATTAAGCAACGCCTCCTTAGCTTCCAGCACGATTAGCCTACTTCGATATTGAGATTCAGCAAGTTTCTCAACCGTCGCCGCCATTTCTCCGGGGCAGATAGCGAGTCACCGACTTTTTTTTCTTCGAGATCGCGCAGCGCACGTTCGAAATTGGAGCAGACTGCCTCATCGATTGCGCAAGTCGAACGGCCGTCGAGCCTCGATTTGCCCGCGGAGTCAGAGAGGAGAAAGAGAAAGAAAGAAAAGAAAGGAGAGCTGCCGATCGGCGGTGTAATAATCCTTCGTCTTCTCGCTCGCTGACACAATAATGGCCGCGCGTCGAGCGTTTTAGGAGGGGACGTCGAGCGCGTGCCCGGGTGTGTACCCCTCGTTACGGGACAATGGCCCGGTGCCGCTGAACCGCCGGGGTAAGATTGATGCCAGATGAAAATAGAAGCAACCTGGAGCTTATGTAAAGTATCTTACAGGCTTTGCAAAAATACGAAATTAATTTTACGAACATTTTGTGCAATGCTACAAAAATCCAATTCAAATTGAAACATTTCATTTGGTTGTTATACCCTGGTAGAAAATTAACCATCTTTTTCTGACCGTTCCTTAACTGTTGACCAGATATTTAATCATACATTATAAGAAGAAATTAATTTAGAATCTGATCAGAATCTAATCAACCTATTAACAGCTGCAGTTCATAACCTACAAATACATGAACTTTATCGTGCACCTTGTTCGGTTGTGTTCGTTAAAGGTTATCACTTAAAAAAGAAGAAACAAAAATCAGATAAGCTTGTAGAAAAATTTCGTGAATTAGAAATTATGCGAAATTCTTCAAGCTCATCTTCAGATGATTATGGTAGCGAACATATCCTCAATGACTTACACAATGATTAAATTCAAATAGTGTCATTATACATAATAGTATTTTATCCAATGCATTTTATCCAAATATCCAATGCATTTTATCCAATAGTATTTTATCCAAAGTATTTTATCCAAATCCAATAAAAGTAGTGGAAGTCTATAACCTTCAAAGGTAAATAGATAACTACAACCTAAAAAGTATTATAATTTGCATGCTGATCAGAAGTTGATCAGATTCTGATCGGAAACTGTCGCCAGCCGCGAGGTTTCTGATCAGAAATTTGACCATAAGTTAATCAATTTATTACTAAAAAATAAATCATATTCTGATCAATTTCTGATTAATTTTCCACCAGGGTCATTGTAAAAGCTTTTTTCACGATAAGTCAAAATCTGACATACTCGAGAATGTCTCTTGCACAACTTGGCGTGTAATATTAAGGCAAACGTATATCTCACAATTATGTTTGCAGAGCCCGATCGCAGGTACAACTCGCACAATATAACGATTTAGCGCGTCGGTTTCGTAACCGGCGACAATTATTCATAGCGCGTAATTGCGTAAGATTATTGATATACTCAGAAACGCGCGAAACGAGCTCGCCAAAGGGGAAGAAGTGGCGGCCGAGTCGGATAAAAGAGAGAGAAAGAGAGAAAGAGACGTGGATGAAAAAGAAGTGCACACACGGCGACAGGAGGTAGAAACATTAAATAGAGAGCCGGATGGAGATGCTGTAAATGGTTCGGTCGGCGGCCGCCTTAGATGGGATCTTCGCCAGTGGTGAGATGTCTCTTTCGTTAAAAAGGAATACGGCTGCAGTCGTGTCGCACGCACTCGCAGTCGTGACCATAACGTGAATTTATGTCAACGAGCCAGTTTATTCACCTTATCGCGATCACCTCTGGCTCCCTTACTCTCCTTCCCCCTCCTTCTTCGGCTTCTTCCTTCTCTAGCAAGCAATAGGCACGAGAGAGTCAAGTAGGACGGATTACGAAGGAATGGTCTCATAAAATTTTACTCCTTGATTGTTTACTGGTGAGCTCGATATTTTGCGGATGAAAGAATAGGTGAAAAATTGTATTACCGATTTTTAAAGATCGTTGAATAAATGTAAAAAAAATACTAGACCAATATTAGAATTCTAATATTGGGCCAATATTGGAAAACCTTCGTAATCCAATATTGGACTAATATTGAAAAACCCTCGAAAACCAATATTGGAAAACTTAAAAACCAATATTGCAGGACCAGCATTGGGAAACCCTCAAAATCCAATATTAGAAAACCCTAGAAAATCAATATTGCAGGACCAATATTGGAAAACCATTGAAAACCAATATTGGATCAATATTGGAAAACCTTTGAAAACCAATAGGCACGAGAGAGTCAAGTAGGACGGATTACGAAGGAATGGACTTGTAAAATTTTACTCCTTGATTGTTTACTCGCGAGCTCGATATTTTGCGGAAGAAAGAATAGATGAAAAATTGTATTACCGATTTTTAAAGATCATTAACATACTAAAGAATTATGTAAGTAGTTGGGAATAGTAAAAAAAAAGTGTTCCCCTTTTATGTTGGTTTATTTCTGCACATATGACTACCGAAAGAACCAAAAAGAAATAGTAAAAAAAGACAAATATGATTGATTTGTAAAACGTGTGCAACTAAAAAGTATACATTTTTTATGGTTTAATGTCGAGTTAAATATTTAAAAAGAAAATGAATCTGAAAAATGTATATTACCGATTTTTGAAGATCGTCACGCACTAAAGGTATCAACGTTGATCAATAATTAAAACAAGTTTTAACTAAAAACCCACTTAAAAAAATTATCGGAGAAGAGAAGTGTTCTAAATGTACTATCGATTTTTAACACTCCTTTGTGCATTAAAGTTACTGCCGTCTAAAAAAAAATGTGAACACTATGCAACAATGAATTTTGAAGTGGCGTTAAAGTGACGTGTAATAATAATCGCATCAATATACAAGGGGACTCCCGCGAAAAAAATGTATAAATAGCACTACGCGCACGTATTGTCAGACAATGCGTTATTTTGTCTCAACATCTAAATCAAATACCTCATAAAGTCGTGGTTAAAACCGTACACAAAGTGACATGCTACGACTTCGCGAAGTGTCCTTCGAAGGCGGAGATCAGACGTAAAAATACAGTGAGGAAAGAATTTAGATAAATCTTTATCTTTATCTTTCTGATTGACAGTTCGAAAATTTATTAAGTATGCATGATTATGAAGTGTGTAACGATTCACCAACTCTTAAATATGAAATCGTTCCACTTTGAATTCTGGCGATCATAATACAAGGGCGGCCACTTTTTTGCATGAAAGAAAAAGTTTATGTTTGAAAAGCTCACGTCAAACACATTAGACCTACGATATAACCTATCGCTCGTTGAATCTCGATCCTTCAACTTGTAACTTGATTTTCCCAAGCATCTTATGGAAATGAAATTAAATAAAACATTGAGAAAGGCTGGTAAGGCTCGCTTGAGAGAAAAAAAAAGGAAGATAAAATATCTAATCGCCATGCTTACATCGACAGCCTAATCGAACGTCAAAACAAAAAATATCGGAAAACAAGAGTAAAGGCAATGCCAATAAAATGAAACCGGCTCATTTACAAAGATCTGCCGGAACCAGGTATTCTCAAGCCTCTCTCGAGCTCGCGGGGCGCACCGGCGTCTGACTAGTCACGTCAGTGTTCCACTTGATATCGGAATGCACCAGACGTTTGTAGCACGTCGTACCCTGGGTTATTTGTCAAGATACGTAATTGTGCGATAATCGCGTTGAATTGAGAGTGCCGTGGAGAGTCCGAGGGAAGGGTGAAGCTGGTGGATGCCCGATACAAGTATGCAGTTGAGATATCGCTGATCTCACGCTGAACTCGAACTGTGTCGCAGCGGCGATTCATTTATTCTTAAAGCGATCAGGGAGTCGTGAAATTCCTCGGGGCTAACGCCATGAATATGCACGTCTCCCTTTTTTTTCACTCTACGAGGAACTCGGATAATTGCGCCGAGTGCACTCCAGTTGGAACTGTGTCGCATTAGCAATATATTCAACACTACGTTGAGGTTAACGCCATGGAAGGATGAATAAGCGATGTGTCACTTATATTGTGAAATGGAAATGGCGTGTATTATGTTAACGAACTTTTTGCACGTCCTGCGTGTAGCCTGAGTATTGTAGAAAATGTGACATAATTAACGAACGCTGCTAGACGAGTGTATTTCAAAAAAAAAAATTTATAGTTAATGCTTTACACGGTTGGCAATTAAGATAACTACTATCTCTCATCTCTTCTTAGTAGAGTCAATAGTGATTGTCGATGCAGTCATTTTTTTTAAGACAAGTTTTTGCACGTTTGATGACTAAGAAGCACTTACATGCGAAATTTTAATTTATACGAACGAAAAAAAAAATTCAGCAGGATTTCAGCCTTCGGAAAATTCTGAAAAAATTTTTGCAGATATTTTAGCAGAAATTTCTGTAGAATCTTTTGCAACACGCTTTCTGCAGATATTTTCGTTGATTCAATTGATATTTAATTGTTTCAACTAATATTTGGTTGAAATAAGTAAACGACAAATGCTTTCTGCAGAAAATTCAGAAAATATTTTTCTTACGGGATTCTAATCGTAAAATGTACAAAAAACGTTCTAAAAACAGTTAGAAATAAATGTTAGAATTAGAAGTGATTAAAATTAAACACTTTTGATTCAGAACATAGGTAATCATTCAATCGCATTACTTATTCTTGCATCAAGGGATTTACCACGACACTTCGATCGCTCGCAGTAAAGCAAGAACAATTTGCCGGCAACACTTAGCCCCACACCTTTTCCACGTTTTCAATCGACCCGGCGAATAAATCTAGTCCAATACGTCAGATAAGCTCGCGCGGGCAGCACATCGCACGTAAAGTAGGTTAATATCCTTACGCGATCGAGGAAAAGGGAAAAAAAGCTCGCGCCGGTGCAGACATGCAGCGAGTCTCTTGCCCATAGGCCGGGACACGACGGACTCCACGGTACAGGTGTGTCGTAACTCACCGCGGGCGTTGCTATACCCGAGGACCGCGCGAATTCCTTCGTCGTTTCTTGCCCCGCGTATCGTCTTTCTTTGGCGCCCGGTGCTTTCTCACCTTCGCCCGGCTCACAATACCGTTCCCCGGCGATTTATTCCACTCTTCGCCTCCGGCCACATTTTTTTTTTTTTTTTTTTTTTAAGAATAATAAAAGATCAGCCTCTCGAAGACAGAGTAATCCGAGCCTATTAATCGCCTTTTTTTTCATTCATCCGACGCACGCCGAGCGTGTATTATTGTTCTCCTTATGCACCTGCTACCTAAAAAAAAAGAGGGAAATTTTACTCTAGCCGTTTTAGCGTGAAGTTTGTTTCTCGGTCGGTAAAGTAGTACTGCAATAACCTTAAAATGGCAACTTTAATTCCAATTCTGCTATAAAAGTTATTGTTAGCTATAAAATACCATATGAGACTAGAGTGTAAGTGATTGTTCAGCTCGTAGTCGTGAAAACTGTCACACGGGTTAAAATAATCAATTTCCACACCCACGGTGTGAATTTTTTAAATACCGGATATTGACGGATTCGCTTTCCATCTGGCAATTTTTACAAGGAGGTTAGTAAAATTTGCATCGGTGTTCCTCTCTTAAAAAGTGATGGCCTTTTTTGTGAAGCATTTAATACGTGATTCTGATTGGTAGCCAAAATGGTCGCCAAGATACGCGAACGTGATTCGAGAACGCGAATATTGTTCAATTTTAAGAATATAACAAACTTTAAAATTTAAATTATTTACGTTATGATTATGGTTATTAATATTATCTCTTAAAAAAATGGCGCCCAAATTTAAAAAATAAATTTAACCTCAAAAAGTAGAATACAAAGAGCGCGCTAGATTTTGCTAGTATTGCTAGTATAGTAAAAATGATGATCGTATGGTGGCCCTCTACGCTTACTAGTCACTTAGTCATTTTTTACACTACTTTTTAGGGCAATTGTTATCGAATCAGTCTGTTCGTGTAGTTCTGGAAATGTTGTCGATAATTTCTCAGTCAGTAGTTCTCCGGCAATGTATTACACTCTTCACCTCCGGCCACATTTTTTTTTAAGAAAAAAAAAAGACCAGCATCTCGAAGACAGCGTAATCCGAGCCTATCAATTGCCTTTTTTTCTTCATTCATCCGAGGCACGCCGAGCGTGTATTATTGTTCTCGATCCTTATGCACCTGCGGCGCTCGGTGGAGAATGTCGAAAGCGTCGAGATAAGCCGATTTTCTTTTTCCCCGGTTTGTTTATAATCTTCAATTGCAGAAAATGAACGCAGCCCGAGATCGCGTCGGGTTTCAGTGGCGACGAGGGGAGCGCGAAGCCGAAGGGGGGAATATATTATCCGCGACGCGGCGGTCGCTTGTGCAACGCGGATTTAGATAATTGTTGCATTATTTGATTTAAGAAGAGTGTAAAAGGTTGGAAGGATGCTTCGGAGGCTGCTCCTACAATGGACAATTTTCTGATTATTATTCTCTTTACGTACTGCACCCATAGAGGCACTTACCGTGCCGCTTTTATGGGAGCCGCTGACTCTTATTTGAATGAATGGCGCGTGTAGCCGATCTATCAATATGACAGTTTGTTAATGTAATCGAGATGCGCATTTGTGATTCTGTATACTTTTCAGGCCTTTATAGAACAAACGCACCGGGATACTTTACAAACGAGCCATTTACAATCTCCTTATTATTAGAAGTGCATTTTAGTGTAAATATTTATTGTAGGTAATATATTCGTAACATATTCGTATCATTTTTTTCTTCAAATTTTTTTCCCAACAATTCTGTAATAATTAAGAGCAGGTGATTTCGATTAATGTAAAAAATTAATCTAAAAGTTCGTTATAAATATTTGTAAATCTCTTTTATAAGTTGTGCTAGATGGTGAATAATTCTAAAATCTTTAGACTAAAACCAACCAAGTGAATTTAATCGTCTTTTGAGGATTTAAAAATTGCAACATAAAAAAGTAAAATTAAGTCGAACAATTTTTTTCTTAAAGTAAAACACAGGCCTACACGTTTTAATTTTACCACCGATCACCTCTGGGAAGAACATAAAAATTTTAGCGGCCCATGCACCATAAGCCGCGCGTTTCATTTTCCAACTATTCCCATTTGAAAAACAAACAGCGTAATAGCCTCAAGAGAGAGAATGAGAAATAAAAAAAGTCGAAGTATGTCAATTAGCGCATTATCGTTACAGAAGTGGCGGAAAACAATTGTTATTGTCCGCACGGGGGGATCGATCGCGTATATTTCTGAAAACGTACTTCAACCCATTGGAAAATGCTCTTTATGTCCGATTGTACTGCAGGAGGCAATTTAGGATGGCGCGGCCAGCTTCAACGAGAAAAGTTTCGCACATAAAGCGCCGTTCCCGGTCGCTTTAGCGGTTTTTCGTGCCACTATAATTTGGTCCGATCTTTGGTACCCATACAAACACACGTGCATAAATGTAGATGCACTGAGAGAAATGTTTTAGTAAAAATTACAATTTGTTTAGTAACTGTTTGGGAAAGTTGTCATAGACTGACTTTTCGAGAGAAATTACTAAACTTTTCAGTAAAATTTACCAAAAATATAGTAAATTTTGCCAGGTAGTATTATATACTTTTTACTGTATTTATTGAAAATTTTACTAAAAAGTCTAGTAATTTCTCTCGAAAAGTCAGTATGTGACAACTATCCCAAACACTTCAGAAATTTTAGCTAAAAAATTTTCTCTCAGTGTGCATTCATGTGGTAAGTACACATCGTCAGAGGACGAAGAAGTATACAGTTAAAAAAAGACTCATTTTAATTTGCCCTTTTTAGAGCACTAGAGTAAAATAAAATCTTCAAAAATCTGGTAAACTTCGGATACCGTCCGAATGTACCATATATATGTCTGCACACTCGGTGATAGTTGATTCTAGTGGAATTTTTTGAAAAAGGGTAACACCGCATGCAATTTTGGAGGTTCAAAATGTGGCCGAAGCGAGGCGCTAGAATAGCATTTTTAATTTTAGCTAGATGTAATAATATACGGAAAGAAACGTTATAGTAAAAATTACTATACTGTTTTGTAACGCAGGGTCAGACTTGACAGATAAAAAATTTTACTAGAAAGTATAGTAAAATTTTCTAGACTTACAGTGAATTTTGCTGAACTTACAGTAAATTTTACTATAAGTTTAGCAAATTTTACTTTCTTTCTAGTATAAAATTTTTTATTTGCCGAGCTTGTCCCTCCGTTATAAAACAGTACAACGTAATTTTTACAATAACTTTTCTCTCCCTACAATTCCCATTTTCATATTTAAGATACGAAACTAGCGCCACGTTTTAAACCTTACAAAATTGCACGAGGCTTTGCATTTTTTCAAAAAATTCCACCAGAATCAACTATCACCGAGTGTACATGTGCATAATATGCATCTATGCGAACACATCAGTGGCCAATCAATCAGCGTCGGCTTGAATAAATACCCCCCCGCCTGCAATAAAGACTACGCCTCTCGATTAAGAAAGAGGCGCTCTCGTTGGCTAAGCTCGTCCGAATACGTATAATCAAAAATATCATCACGCCGGAGCGGACTCAACAGCCCCGGGGGCCCGCGTGCTCGGCTGTACATCCTCTCGGCGCAATTTGCAAATTACATTGTCACTCGGCCGCGTCCGCGGAGACGCCGCGTACCTCTCAGTCCCAAGAATAAAAGGTACACATGCACACACACACACACACGCAAGCACACGCGCATATACACACACACGCACATACACACATGCACACGCGCGCGTAAAAACAGTGAGGCGCGCGTGTATACACACGCACACACACACACACATACACACACACGCACACACGCACACACGCACACACGTGCAGTTGCGCTAGTACCGCATGAATTAAAAGCTCGGCTTGAAGGAAACCACGAGAAAGACAGAAATAGAGGGGGGGGATACGTCCACCCACGCTCTCACTTTCGTTTTCCACCGAGAGATGATGTTTCCCTTCTGCATCTCCGCTCCTTTTATTGCCCGCCGAGGGACGCGAAATTTCTTATTTACCCGTGAATTTTCGCCGAAGGATGCGGGGAGTCACGGGGGAGATCCTTTTAACGATGCGCTGCGTATACGCAAGCCTCGGCTTTAAATAAAGTCTTCACATTATACTGTGTTATTATATCGTTCAAGTCATGCAGTTTGATAAATTAATCATGGTTCTTGGAGGAGCGGTGGATGTTTCTTTTTTTTTTTTTTTTTTTTAAGAGGGGATCGGTCGGCTCGGACGTTCGCGCCTTGACGAGCTTGATGCCTTACGGTTGTTATTAGAATTTTAACGCAGCCACGTATTAATATTTCCGCGTGACGTCTTGTTCATAGAAAATGCGGGTGAAGCTCTCTTTTTCTTTTACGAAGAGGTATAAATATACATTTTAAGCCGCCCCGAGCTTGCAAGTTATGATTACCAATTTTACATGATTAGCGGGGAGAAGAAAAAATCTTGACTGATGTGCTATTTATAGGCTCTATTGTAGAATTAATTGAACCCCTTGAGCTTTTAATTTTGTCAAGTTGTTCAGTCTAATTGCTGATTAAAACATTCTTTGTTTTTGAAGAAAAACATCCATAATTTCTTGCTTCCTCATAGAGGAAGCTTTGTAATGGTAAAATTTTAAGTTTCTTTGAAACTTGTTTTAAAGAATTTTAAGCTCCAAAAACGTGTTTTTAGAAAATGTTTATATGGGTGTGTGTGTGTGTGTGCCGCTTCATCTTAGGTTTTTTTTTTCAAAGAAAATATACAAAATTTGTATTAATGATTGTAGAAAAAAGAAGAATCATAGCGGAAGACCTGCAGTCTAATATACATAAACCTGACATTTTTCATTTGGGCGCCAATCGTGATTACGCGATCAGTACCCCAAGAAAAAGAAAATACTCCGCAGGTATAATTAAACCCGGCAGTTTTTCTTTCTCCCAGCAGTACATTCATTTCCTCCCACCAACACAACAGCAATCATCGAAAAAATCGTAAAAAAAACTAATTTCCCAAGCAAAAAAAAAAGGGAACGCGGTAATCGTCCTCTCTCCCATCAATATAACCACATACACCCACCCACGTTTCAGTGAAAACTCGCCGGGAAAAAAAAAAAGAAAAAACAAACGGGGAAAAATAGCGAAGCCGCAAAGCATACCTTTAAGGAGAGCCGTAAATCGGATGAAGATATAGCGACTCATTGTTATAGGAGAGCTCGGCTCGAGCTCAGCCGGTGAAGGGCGCCTCAGTTCGCACAGTCTCGCTCCTATATATTTTTGAAGGCGCTTACACGCTCTCCGCTCGATTCGTTCGCTCGCCTGGCCGCCTATTTTTTTCCCCCGGTTCCGGCACATGGATAACGTCCTGCCCCCCTTTATAAGGCCAGGAAAGTTTCGCGTCGCCTCCCGAGTCGGTGTGGCGTACACGTACTTGCATACGTGCAACGTATATATACCGTACGGGGGAGGCCCGGCAAAGCGACTGACAACCGCCGATTTCATTCTTCTTCGGTCGGCGTGGCGGGCGTCAGGGCCGATTTACGGCCGCTCGCAAGCTAATGCCAATAGCCTGCGCCGTGGCATAACTCACTGCAGTCCCGGCGCTTTCTCACCTAAAACCGCGAGAGCGAGAGGCCCGGGCGTGGCGGTATGCCCGCACATGTACACACCGCTTTCTTCCGTCCCTCCGAATAGACCGGTGCCCTTATCTCCGCGGGAAATCCAACCGACGCGGGGAAATGCAGCTATGGTGGGTACTGTGTATGTGCATGTGCATTTCTCTCTGCGCGTGTGCATCTACATCTATGCATGTACGTATACGTTTGAACGAAGATATACATGGAGAGACTGGCCTGGTTGAATATAGGGACGTTGATTTTCAATGCTCAACATTGATTTTCAACGTTCCTATTTTCAACCGACGGCTGTAAAAATTACTCAAACTGTTACGGTAATCTACCGACGTATTGTCTTTAGGGAGATTTTTGTGAAATTTTATTATTGTTCTCTTTATGCACCTGCTGCTACCTAAAAATCTTCTATTAATTATATTAAGTTGCTACCGGTCGATCGTCGGACGTCGGTCGTCGAACGTCGGCCGTCGTTCATCTATGACGTCACTTCGCTTCTAATAATGTACTATTTACAACAGCTAATCCATTACAAGTGCTTACACAGAAAGAAATTTAGAGTAGAAATTACCGTTGTTTTGACGGTAACCATGGATTATTTGTGCTGAGCAGATTTA
>JAWWEN010049186.1:0-11563 GCA_035582955.1 Sycophila texana
GTTGTAAATATATCTATAAACTGTGCACGAACTAATATGTGCACGATTCTTATGTGCATGAACCATACCGAGCCGTTGACGAGTGTATATAGTTTACACCGAGTTTCGAATGATAAACTGATGCTGCGAAGTACTAACACTTAATTTGTTTCTCTGCTCGCACTATATTAGTTTTTTTTTTATACTTCAGAGTTGCAATGGGAGAAACTGCGGGAAAGGTCGAGCATTTGTATATTTTTTTCTTTTTTTTTTTTTTTGTTCGGTTTGGCGAGCGATTCGCGTGTGATTATGCTAGTATAAGCTGCAGTTGCAAGATGCCAGTGTTTCGCGAGATGCGTGACCACTCCAAGTCCTTCGCTTTGCATTGCACAGCCTCGGGCGTTGTGCGCGAGAGGTTGAAAAAATTAAGTAAAACTGAGAAATTTTTTTACTCTCCGCGAAATCTTCCGGCGAAGGTTTTGACGCGAAGTCAATGACTCTGTGAAATTCTCAGAAGGGTAAAGGGAAAGAAACTATACAGAAGGCACTTTTCGGGCACTTTTTTTTTGCATGATTCTCAAATTTTTTGTTTGACCGCTCGCAAGTGAAAGATCTTGAGCTTTAAAAATAAAATATTTACGATGGATTTCTATATTTAAATATGTTTTCCATTCGCTTTAAAACGCAATAAAAAAATTGCATACGCTCTTCACTCGACTTCGTTAAAAAAAAAAAGGAGACTCATTCGGAAGTAGTAAGAAACACATGTATAGATGACAGGCTATTCTAAATGTCACAAGTGGCATCGTCATCAATGACGTCACTTAAATGGTCCACAAATAATAGCGTTTACAATAGTCGTAATATTTAAAGTCGTCGGCATGTGTTTCTCACAAAAGCTTGTAGACGCAACCGGGTGATACTTTAATGAGCCTCGAATATGGACCGATACCAAATGTGTACAAAACTCTTATATAGCCGCGATTATTGTATTTAATTACCAAGGCCATATATACTTAAAGCTAAAGACGTTTATTCTTGGAATCCTCATTAAAGGGTTGACGTAATTTATATTATTTGCATCCAATAAAACATCGAGCTGCCGTCAGAGCAAATATATCATTAAGTGAGTTAGCTTATAAATAAAACGTCACCCGAATCCTAAATAAATTAAAAATGAAAAAAAATTTATACAAAAATATTGACTAAGCGGTACCTTGGCGTACACAGACACCGGCTTTTATCTCTGTTTGACATTCAATTTGTGTAAAAAGAGACTTATATATATTTCGGAGAAATTCAGCGATAAAAGAGAGAAGAATAACAATAAAAAAAAATTCGATAATTGCGCGTATAGCCGCAGGCAGTTTTCACCGTAACAACTTGAAATTCTCCGAACCGAATTACCGCGACAGAAAAGAGTATCGCAGTCCCCATCGAGTTATAACGGAACGCGAAACACGCTCGCCCGCCCATAGCGACGAGCAACCCCTCGTTGGCGCCTCACCCTCGGAGCTGTACTTTCGCCCAAAGGGTGGACGCCCGAACCTAGACCTCGGACAACCGGGACGCTATTGCCTCGAGCTCCTGTTACTTTCGCGCGTGTGTACGTGCAATTTCGCACACGCCAGTGGGGCGGACGGTGAACAAAAAAAAAAAGGAGAGCGGCTTGCGTGCCGCCGGCGGCGGACGAGAGCTAAAGGTTCCAGCCGACAGAGTGAGAGAGGGAGCGGACAAAGGGCCAGACGCGACGACGGCAGGTGTCGTCTCGTATATGCCTCCGACTGCACGTAGCCCAGACGCGTATATATACGTTGTATGTGTTATATGTACGTACATTGTATACGACGTACTTGCGGTCCCGTGCTTTGATTCGGTCCCCGGCGTCCTGGTGGGGGGCATGATCTTGGGCTTTAAATGCAGCCGCTCAGGGCTGTCGCTTCGCGCCTCACCTTTTCGACTTGTCGACTTAAATGTGTATACACATGTAGCGCCGACTTTTCCTCGCGTGTTCTCCTCCTCTCTCAGAGAGAGAGAGAGAGAGAGGATAAGTTATCGCGGCTCTATTGACTTTGATCGGCTGTTATGATATTCTTCTTTCTACCGTCATTGCAGCACACATTTTTCTTATGGTAGATTTGTTTCGCTCGTTATTTGCACGTTTTTTTATTTCTAATCGGTGCTCCTTATAATTAATTCAGCGAAGTGAGTGATAATGAACTAAAATAATAATAATAATAATCGTTAAATTATAAATCGCTTTAAAAAAAAAAAAAATAAATAATTGATATTATACGCTTTCCTTATCGCGATTTATCAGTTAGACAGTGCCAGTCAACAGTGCGACACCAAGTCACCTTATCGGCGCTCTAAAAACACAAACTGCACTTCGCCACCGCGAATTCATCAGCAGATCCGCGCAGATACCCGAATGAACGAGCGGCTGCACGGACGCCGCCGACATCAGACGCATCTCGGATCTCACGCACACCCAGAGAGCGTCGCCTGCAGTCGCCTGCAGTGCAGCAGGAGCGACAGAGAGAGAAAGAAAGAGAGAGCCAAGGGCGACGGGGGGAGAAGACAGGAGAAGTGTGCGGCGGCGGCAGCCGGCGGAAAGGGAGGGGCCCTTTGTGAGCGTGTGTCGTGGGCCGGCAGAGTAGGGGCTCTGACCTCACGGACACGCAGGAGCGTCAGGGGCCCACAGCCGGGCGCCTGACCTCGTATCGCCCCGTTGCCAGGCAACCGACGCCGACGTTCCTTCTTCAATTTCTCGCGCCGTTCCCCGAGACTCCGATCCCCGCGAGGCGCGCCTCGGCGCGCGTTTCGGAGCGACGATTTACATTGCCGGCGCCCAGGGGCCAGGTAATAAGCCCGTGGGAGCGACCTGAGCCCGCGATAAGGTGCTTGACCGGATATGATGAATGGAAACGCCGCGCGGAGCTCGAAGATCGCGCAGTGTAAACCTTGAGTTTCGGCTCCGACCGTGAGCGGCTTTTACAGCTTTGGAGCTGGGATTTTCAAAGATTCTCACGTGCGTTGTGTAAATGTCTACAAGATTGTATTTTTTGTTATCCGTCAAGAGCTTCTTAAGGTCTTGTATCTTTTTTTAAGACGCGGGTACGTGTTCAATGTCAATGATATTAATTATTAATGGGAAACTACGCGGTTTCATGCTGATAAGTGTCTGGAGCGTGGAATATTGAATTGATATTGGTAAACAATTTTTTTTTTTTCATACGTCATTAATGTTTTGCAAAAAAGAATGCTCCACACCCAGTCGATCAACATAAGCAGCGCATAATTGCTGAAGTTCTGATGTGTTGCTTGTTCACCTATCGAAATTGTATTTCTTTGCACTCCAGATGAAAGTCCGTTTTATTATAGAGTCGCTTGAATCAGCCGGTTGGTTCTCCTCGACGGCCAACAAATTTAGCGCTCCCATTCCATCGCTCGGAACTAATGACATTCCGCGCGCGAATCGATTCACTCGCCGCCTCGTAATGCGATTGCACAATGGCGCGGTGGAGGGAGAAGGAAGAGTCGCGGAACGCGGTAAAATGCCGTTTTTCTTTTTTACTTTTTTTTGACAGTCGAACACAATTAAAGCGCCGCTCGAAATGCAGAGTGGCGCCCATCTGCGACGAGACTTTTATCTCCGCGTGTATCTCTTGGCGATGATGCGCGTCATCCGCGTTTATCTACGCGCGCGACGCTTTTCATTTCTTCGCGGCTGGGAGAAAGTGTCTATTAATAAGCGACGCATTGTGTGCGCCGAGTAAATGGCTCGTACGAAAAAAAAAAGACATCACGACTTTCTTCGGTACATTTTTTTTCCTTGCGCAACCTTTATAGACGTACCCGTCCGCGCGCGGTGTCTTTTTTTTCCTGTATATCACTTCTCCGCGGGTGTCCGTCGACAGAGCGACATACTGCTTTCTTACTTTCCTTATTTACACGCGGAGGAATTTAAAAATAGGTAAAAGTACCGATACATTTCTTTTCCGAGGCTCGCTGCTTATACTGGAAAGTCTATAACCGACGGCGAGGAGAGGAGGTAACGACAGGACCCAATATTCGGCAAGTCCGAGTGATTTTTTTTTCTTCTTCAACGGTGCCGCAAGAAGGTGACCTACATGCGGAGTACGTAACGTTCGATCATTCGCCGGTGTGTATAATTATCTGCGGGAAACCGCCCAAGAATCGGCCAAGGTCCGATCGGCAAGAAAATCGGAAAAAAGATCCGCGATCGGCATCGCGAAACGTAACTGAACACCTATATCTTCATTTCGCGCGATTCTTACTTCTACATTTTTTGCTTTTTAATGCGGAGAGAAAGAGATCCTTACGGTGTGCGGGATATTTTCACTCGGGCGTCGCTGCGGATTTCGCCATTGCGACTCGCCTTGAAAAGCGACGGCTGCATGCGCTAATCGCTCGAGAGCACCGAGTCGACGCGAGGCTCGCTTCTTTTATCACGACAGCGCGACCGTTGAAGGAAAACAGTTTACTTTCGATTCGTGCCTTTTCGTACGCTTTATCTGCCCCGCGGATCGAAAACTTTTTAGCGGGCAAAAGCAAACAATGAGCGAGTGTTATTTATTTATTCATTTTGATTTTTTTTTTGTTTTCATTTTTATTTTTGGAGCGGCGACGATGCTGCACTGATTAAACGTTCGCCGGTAGCGGCGTTTTCGTCACTGGCCGCACGTTGCTAGTTCGACCTATGGCCCGATTTCACCAGAGCTATACTTATACGCGCGAGCACACGAGTCCGAGTCGGAGTGGCGAAGCGGAACGATGGGTCACGATTTTTTCTTTCGTTCTTTTCGGGATTTTTTTTTTTTAGAAACAAAGTGACTTAACGATACACTCGGCGTTAGGTAATCCAAATCTTACTTTCCTTATGAAAGCGAATATTGATGGTTTCGCGCGTTTCCGTTGACACGTAAATTCAAACTTGCATGTTTCTATTGTTATTTTTTTTTAAGATTGAGAAATGTAACTATTTAACCAAATGAAATTGTCGGTGAATATTTGCAACCGCGCGAATTCAAGCATGTATTCAAATTTGATTAAAACGTCGGTGAGAACATTTTTTTTCCAATCCATTCATTTAAGAAGACCGGCTTGGGATATCGTATTTCAATAGCAGAGCCATTCAACAGCGCGTAATCCGCCGTGACTGTATAATTGATTGACTATTTTGAAAATGAGAAGAACGGCTCTACTGTACTGTCGTTGCGGCCGGTGAAAGAATTTCTCGCACTTGATAAGGAACTCACTGGTTTTCAAAAGGAATCCGAAGGTCTATGTCGCCTGCAATCTTCATTATCGTCCGTTCGTATATAAACATCGAATGTTTTCGAAATGACTAATGTATATTTGTGACCATGTAATAAATCACCAGTATACTGATAATATACGAATCCATCAATAAAGGGCTTTGCTCCGAAAGCCACGAAAATCAGATAAGCACAAAGTATGATCTTTTCCTTTCGTTAAGAAATTCAATTGGTGAAAATCTACTATAAGGAGAATCTACTACAGTGGGATTTCTCTATGAATCTTTAAATAGTGGAGCGATTATTACTAACTTTTATAGTGAAATTTCACTAATTATAGTAGTTTTTTACTCATTCAACTTTGCATAGTTTAAAAACCCAATTCGTCGAACTGAAGAGGCTTATATTCCAAAACCGAATCGAACGAGATCGGATGCACCACATTTCACATTTCGCGTAATCTCTAAAACCGAAGTCCATAGCACGGAATCGGCGTCGTCGGAGTAAAAAAGAAAAAAAAACAGTGAACCCCCGCGATCGGCAGGTGCACGGCTCCTCCGTCGGTATATACATTCGCCCAATTCCTCGTCGCTCGCACTATGTAACAGGCAGCTCTCCGGCTCTCGGCAATCGAATTCGCCGTGCTCGCGCGGCTAAAATAGAGAGCGGCAGCAGAGAGACGCGGACTCGGCTCGAGTATATAAACAAATATGCGTGCGGCCGCGCCGCGGTACTTACCCACGTGGGCGAGGTCGATGATCGGGATCTCGCACTTGCTGAGGAGGGTCTCGCAGCTGCTGCCCAGCGACACTGGCTTGTTCGCGCAGCAGCTCATCTCGACTTCCGCAAAGAGCTGCCTACGAAAAATTCACACGTGCGCGCGTAAGTGCACTCGCTCGGCCGAGGTGCCGAGAGTATGAGGACGTGCGCTCGGCGCAGGTGCCCGTCAGCTGTTCCCCGCGGATGGCTCCGCTTGCGGCGCGGGGTCTACGAACTTCGGGACTATATAGCCAGCGAGAAAGATGCAGCGCGCCTCCTGCGTGTCCGCAGCTGAAAAGTCGGGCCGAACGGAGCGGAGGGAATTCGTGTAGGAGCTATGCCTACGTGCGGGGAGAGAAAGAGACAGGGAGCGAGGAACGATGAAGAAAGAAAGAAGAGAGAAAGACTGAGAGAAGAAGAAGAAAAGAGAGAGAGAGGAGTGCTCCTGCGGGGGGTCAGGACGCGCTGCTCGTCATTCCACGGAGGTCCAAAGGCGGAGTCGCGCACTCAGCAGGAGGCAGGGGAGCCTAGCGATAGCCACAGGCGGCGAGTTCCTGAGCGTAGTGCTGCTGCTGCTGCTTCGGCTGCTGAAAGCCACGGATGGGGACGACGACGAATGCGTGCGCGCGGCTGCCGACTGCTGCTGGGCTCATGCTACGATTCTCGACTCGGTGGCGAATGACCAAGAACTGACTGGCGGGACGCCCGAGGCTGCCAGCGGCGAGTGCGGCCCCCACCGCGTCGGCTCGGCTCGGCCGCCTTTACACGGAGAGGGAGGTATAGAGAGCCGGCGCGCGAGGCGACGATTCCCCGTGTGCACGCGGACGACGACTCGCCCGTGCCAACGCGCCGACCTCATTTGAGCCGGGAACTCCTCTTCCCGGGGGCGTTCCGCGGGATCCCGGGGTTGCTCGAGTGTCGGGGTTGCATTGGGTGTTTGCCCTCTCCCCCTTTTTTCGTCTGCGAGGGAGACGAGGGGCGGTTTCGCCGTTTCGGAGTCGAGGGGGCGACGTGCCGCTCCGATCCGCTCGTTTCGGAGCAGCGGATGCTCGGCTTTTGAATGCGAGTCACGTGACTACTACGTCAGGAGGTAGTATAGTATAACGTGCCAGCGCCGTGAACGGCTGTTGGTGAAAACGCGCGCAAGCGCGCTTGTTGTATGCCCGACTGGCGATATTGGACTCCGTGTGGAGTTTAAGCGGTCGCTGCTACTTTTTTTTTTTTTTTTTTTTGTAGTTGGTGAAGATCGAGTATTTTGTTTGTTTTTTTGACGGTGGAGCAATGTTTTTGTAATTACAAATGCTAATTTGATTAAAGAGGTATAGGAGAGTAAGAGGAATTTCCCCACGTAGGAAATTCGGGATGATTCACGTATGTGACTACTATTTTTCATTTGATAATTCATGTTGATTAGAAGAGTTTGTCACTGTGCCGTTCCGCCGAATCTAATTGAGTTTCAGTGTACCCAATCGAAATTGCAAACAGAACTTTATTCATGGACGTAGAATATCGCCGTTGATTTAATCTTTTTAAATGCTTCGATGCGCAAGCTACCTCTGAGAAATTTGTATTTGCTCTACATTTTTCTGTAATCTCGTGTTTAAAACAGTCGTTCGCTTTGTAATATTTCTGTACATTTAACATGCAGTCAAGGTTTCCCGCGTTGTTTACGATCGCGCTGTGTTTGCATTGTTATAAATAAAAATTTGTTCAAGCAATTCATAAAAGTCAGAGCAAACCGTATCATAAGGATATCCTATTCATTCTTTCTGCGTCATCACTGTAAAAATTTAATTATTACTGCGACAATAATTGCCGGATTATTTTCGAGCTGATCGAACGCAATTAGCAGTCCATAAAAATGTTTCAATGCACATCCGACCCACGCTAATGTCGCAATTTCTCGAACAATGTAGTGCATGCTAAATAGACATTTTCAATCAGTTTAAAAAAAAAAAAAAAATTGCAACCTTCTCGAACGGGCTCCGAAGTGGCAGTGAAAAAGGTCACTCCTGTACATTGTTGCGATACAAAAAAAAAAATCGAGGACTGCAAACAAAACAAGGCTACGCTCATTTTAGACGGCTAGAAATGCAAAATCTTCGCGCATTGTCTAACCTGCCGACGCGCGATTGTGAACAAAAAAAGGCGTCTTTTGTCGGGTCACTCTTGTCCGATGCTTTTTTAGTTTCGCTGCATATACAGTCGACTTTTCGCTCATTCGACTGGACGCGGGATAATCCTACTGTGAATTTATAATTGGACACGTTTCGCGAATTAAGTAGTTTTTTTCTGCGACGTATTTGCTTATTGCAGATGCATCGCTAATCGGACATTTATTGTCACTTCGACGTATAGTAATTGTCGCGTTAATTTTAATCGAATTTAAATTTTATCGCATCCGTCTGAATTAAAAAGAAATATCTTAATTAATTATACGACTTTTTTTTAAGCAAAACAAACGCAATAAAGCAAGTCCCCCATTAGTGTTCGTAATTTCCTTTTTAATCGTACTCTTATAAATTATCTAAATATAGTCTATTAAATTTGTTCTACAAATACATCAGTGATACACAATTACGGTAGATAAAAATATATAAGAGATTACAAAAGCAGCGCAGCTATAAATATACACAATATCGCACTATACCTAAAACCTCTAAAAAAAAGACGACATGACATTTCTTTTAAAAAAAAAAATCTTTCGTTTACTCCAATCAGCGTTGCATCTCCAACGGTGTTTACCGTCGGCTAAAGTTAGCCGTCGAGTTTTCCAGAGCGACAGCGGCGAAAATTGCCCGGGCCTCCTTTCCCGCGGTGCGAAGCCCTCGTCGCGTCGCCTCTTATATAGATATGTCTATCCGCGAGGCAATTACTATTTTGCAATCGTCTATTAAGTCCGGCTTCTTTTGAAGCTTCCGTCGCGGAAAACTCATTTGGTCGGGCGTCACGGGGAGCCGCGAGCTTCTGCGCTTTACGAAATGTTCTATTTTCTTGCTTTTATTGTCGGCGCTTGCACAACGAATGCTAAAAATAGTCGCGATAAAAGGCCGGCTTCGGGCATGTCTTGATTATGCCCCGCTGGATGGGGCACAGCTCTCTCGGCCGGGCCGCGGGGGAGGGCTAATTTATGCTCCTGTCTGGAGGAAGAGTGACATTGAGCCTTACGACGGAGGAAGGATTTATTACCGATAATGCTTGTGCCTACCTTATCTGGGGCGAGTCTTCTTCGGGGAATCGAGCGGCCGCAATCGCGAGGCCTTATCGACGTCCGCGACTCGTTTTTAAAGGAGACGCTGGAAATTTCACGGCTCGCGATTCGTTGATTCACGCCGCTCGATAAAGGCGGAAAAACGCCGGGACTGCCTTGATTCACAGCGGACCGTGACACGTAGCATTTGGAGCACTGATTATTATGAAATGAGCAGAGTTACGTCAGTCATATAGTTTTTTCGACGCATCGGAAGCGCTAAATTGGGAATTGATAAAGTTTCGTAATCTGTCGGTTCGTTATGCTGGAAACTGATCAAAGGAAGTACTTTGACTATTTTTTTTTTAAATTTAATACGCGGAGAGAACTTTTTGTATAAAAAAATTCACACTTTTTTTTTAAATAGTATCTATTAGTTGAATAATAAATGAATTAAATGGACGATTTGGTAACAATTGTAAAAATGATGACCTTTTTTTAGTACATAATTTTTCCAACGCGTAGTAATTTTACAAAGCCACTCACCTGATTCTACGATTACTATAATACCAAGTAGTATAATTGTTACCAGAATTTTTTTTTCGCGTTAAATCTGTCGAAATGCCCTGTACTTTTATCAGCTTTTTTATCGGTTTCTCGTTAACATTTTTATGAGTAAGTATTACTTGTCAGCCGTAAACGATAATGACTTAAAAGAAATAAAAAGAAATTTTATTTTTCAAGCGGTCCATTTACTTAACTTTACGGTCTTACCGAGAACACAAGATTGCTTTTCCAAATAATAATAATAACAGACGCAGATCACGAAACTTGCGCTCGTCCATTAAAAACTTAATTAAAAAAAAAAAAAAGAATTATATAAAAAAAAAGTAGCCGTCAACAAAATAAAAAAAAAAGATTTATAAAACAAAAAGCGAACAAATGTACCTACGTAGACAAGTAATCGCTTGACGTAAAATCGCAATACTCACGCTTTCCACCGGTGTCACCGCTTTTTGGTCAGCCGATGCTGCTGGTGAGCGCTGGGGTCGATGCTCGCGCTTTCCACGCGCCTCGGAGCGACGCTCGGACTGGACGTGAGTCTTTCGCACGAGGACACCGTACTGTCGTCCGAGCTCCAGGTGGACAGAGGAGACCGCGAGGAGCAGTTGCTCGACGTGCTGCAGCCCTTGCGCATTGGCCGTTTCCGCCGCTCCACTTTGCACGCCTTTTTACTCTTTCTCGAGGTCTTGCTCGCGAGACGCAGCAGACATTCTTGCGAACTGTTCATTTTTATTTTTTCAAGGGAAGAAAAGAATTGGTGGTTTTAATCTATTGGTGTTTTAATTGATTACTTATGAAGCCGTACAAGTGTAATCGCCAGCTGACTACATGGAAGCGCGTGAAATTATTGTCGACTTGCAAAAATTGTATATATAAAAAAAATAATAATTGTGATTTAAGAAATGAAGATATAAGAAATTTTTGTATAAGTGGTAGCTTGGGAATTCTTTTAGCGAATTCACGCGCTCTGCTTATTACTATACTCGCTTATAAAAGGATTAATCGCATACATATACCTGTAATTAGACACGTTTCCATTTAAGGGGCACTCCGAGTCCCAGCAGGTGCATTCCGAGGGACAGATTTCCGGCAGAATCTTCTTTATAATCTGCGCAACAACGTATCATTAACTCGTTAAATTTGGCGATGTGCGTAAGAGCTCGCTTAAAGAAAAAAAAGGCGCGAGTGACTGCGCTAAAATGAAAATGAGCGGGTGGGTCAAATCGCGCGGCGAAGGCCGTCCACGTACCCTAATCAGGCAGACTATCATGAGGATCTGAGTGGACATGATTAGGCTCGTCATCGTGTAGCCGACGATCGTGATTTTGAAGAGGATCCTATTGAGGACCGCGCCGCAGCCTTGATCGTTCAGGCTTCTCGAATCCTCCCGTCGTATGTCCGCGTGTACGCACGGCGTCAGCGTCCGCTTGTTGCAGCAGCTGAAGGGCACGCTGCGCTCCGCGTACTCTTGCCTGTCCTCGGAATCGGTGTAATCAGTTCCCTTTTGAGGCGAGCGATCAGACGGTTAAATTTTCAAAGCTTTCGAAGTATTGTATTTTTCTTTATTTATTTATTTAGTTTTTTTTTATCTACCTATTTAATAAAATTAAACGTGTCCTGCGCACCCTCCAATTACCAATAAGTGAAATTCACTTCGAATAAGTGAATATCACGTAGAATAAGTTATTAATATTTAGAGAACTGGTGTACGATTAAGGGGGGGTATGGTATAAGCACTTGGAAAAATTCGATTTTCTGAAAAATTTATATTTCAAAGTAGAACTTCATA
>JAWWEN010049197.1:0-11563 GCA_035582955.1 Sycophila texana
ATAATTCTCAATTTAACTAGAGATGCAGACATCTCTATGAGAAAGCATTGTGCCAGTGCAGTTGGCAGCGTTTTTAAAAAAAAATCACCGAGAGAAAAACTGGGCTTACAAATTAATTGAAGTCATTAGTTAAAATTCCAAAGTTTGAAATAAAACATGTTGATTTCTGTGCTAAATTTTTTAAAAATCAATAAAGCACATAAGTAAATAGCTTGCATACAAAGTT
Organism: Sycophila texana; assembly: GCA_035582955.1. Taxonomy (NCBI): domain Eukaryota; kingdom Metazoa; phylum Arthropoda; class Insecta; order Hymenoptera; family Eurytomidae; genus Sycophila; species Sycophila texana. The sequence continues at coordinate 227 of JAWWEN010049197.1, forward strand.
TTAAGAAATTCTGAAGGAATCGATTTTCCAGAGAACGTTTTTAAAATAAAAAAAAAAAGCAAATAGATGAAAACTCACCCTGCTCATGTACTCAAAGTAGACACCTTCTCGCTTGCCTTGCAGCTGATTTGCGACGAATTCCTCCTCGGGCGTTTGGGTGGCATTCAGAGGCTCCTGTCGCTTCGTCGATGTCAGCTGCATGTTCCGAATGAAGTTGACAAGTTCCGGATTGTCCATGGAGACGTGATCGAGGACGTAAGCCTTCGTCATGATGATGTCAAAATCCTTTCTCCTGCAGAATCGAGGCGAAAGACGCGGGGATTAGAGATGGCGCTCAATTTCGCCGTCGGTGCTGCTATGCGACAAGTAGCCCCGGTCGTTTATCTTCTCGCACGCGGCCGATCCCTTGGTTTCTACTGTATACCGCCTCCTACTTCGCCCCCTTACTTCGCTCTTTAAAGCCCCTCGCGGATAAGCGCGTATACTTTAATCTTTCTTTTACGATTTTTTTCTATCGTCCGCCTCTCTTTCTCTCACTAATTGTTTCGCGAACAGTTAGCGAGGGAATTGTTTCGCCAACAATTAGCGAGAGAAGAGCGCTGCTTCTTTGATTTTTTTTTTGGATAGTTTTAATTTTGATTTATTTACCTTAAGAGTAAAACCCTGAGGCACACCGGGATCGTTCTCAAAGCAAGGGTAGCAATTTAGATCGCTGGTCAAGCGTGTGGCCCGGTAAGTCTTAGGACAAGCTTAGTCCGACAGTTAATCTTGCTTTGGAATTGATAGATAGGATTAATGAAAATGCAATGTGGCAATCTGCTTTTCTGATTTAATTACTTTTGTTCTACACGTTCGGGAGATTTATGTGGCCACGCGCGTTTAATGCGAATATAAATCTTTACGTCAGTTCAATTAATTTTAGCCTCTCTGATATGACACGTGTGGGCGATGCCTTCTGTATCGCAACCACACATACAGCTAAGAATAAAAAAATTTCTAATTAATCATTTTAATTTTTTCACGATTACAGTATAATATAAAGGTTAATAATGAAATAGTTTATCACAGAGAGATCGCAAACGCAGATCCACCCCTGCCGATTAAAGGGAAAAGGGGTACTAGTGAAGTTCGATAATAAAAATAAAGATCAGATTAATAACCTCTCGTAATTTCAGCCTAAGCCCCGCAAAGTTCGCGAACTCCCGTCCACGGGAAAGCTAAAATAATAATCCTGTCCATAAATTTCGTTCGTAAAACACACTATAAATTTGAGAAAACAATGTTTAACATCCCAAAGGTGAAAGTGTAGGAAACCAGCTTTTTCTCCTCGTAAAGCATTCGCCCACTAAATCATTTCCTCGAATATTACCGATATTATATACGACATCGCGCGAGGCAAAAAAACCGCGCGCCACGGGAGGGAAGGTAAAAAATGCGACGTCGCGCGTGTATAGGAACAATTTCACGACGCGCAGCGCTCCAATTTCTTTTCGCCGAGGTTCAACGAGAGAGAAAAAGGCAGAGATGGGGGGAGAGGGGGCTCTCTTCGCCGACTGAAGTTCGAAGGAAGAAAAAAGGGGAAAGCGGACGAAATTCTTGAGGGCGCCCTCTCACTCCGGAGTCCTTATCCCATCTCGCGAGCGAAATCTTGAGTACACAAAGGCGAGTACGAGCGTATGGGCCTTTCTTCTCTCGGCCGGGGGCGAAGGGTTCCACCCGCGGGGAAAATGAAGAGGGCTCGAATTGCGGCGGAGGGGAGAAATCGTGAATGTATAAAACTGCGGGGGCGTGACGCACCACCGGTGGAAAGCAATCGTGCCTGTCGAAAAATCTCTCTACGTATTTTTTTCTCCTGTCTGTCTCTCTTTTTCTCTCTACAAGCATTATTCTGCTTCTCGAGGTCTACTGCAGGCTTGATGGATAGGAGAAGGCGATTTGAGTATTCAGAATCAGCTCTCGTCTGAGGACTGCTTTTCTTGCCTTTGTCAGAATGAGAAATTATGCAGTGAAGTTTTGCCCACAAATAGAGGGAAGAGCTGACTTGATTCTAGAAAATGACTGATGCCTCTATTGCAGCGTATATTTACAAGAAGTTTCCATCAAACTTTGTTAAGGAAATTGAATACAACGCTACTCTGGAGAATTTAGTTTTTTTTTTTCAATAGAAACATTTTCGTGGATTTTTAAATTTTTATTAATTTTTATTATATTTGTATAACGTAAGATTTTATTATCCGTGCAGGTACGATGTTAAAAATTATTGCTATATATTGCTACTGTTGCTATATTACTACGCCGTTATTTTAATGTGGATAATAAAATAACAAAGCGAGCGATAAAAGCTAAGCGTGCTATCAACTATTCGTGAGTTTAAAATTTCAAATTTAAAATCATCTTCGTAAAATGTTATCGACATGTATCGACGCTTGACGATTTATAGAGGATAGAAAAAACGGAAATTCAGTTTTTTTAATATAATAATATAAAGCAATTAGTATTTTTAATTGCGAAGTAAAAAAACGTGAAACTTTTTAAAATCGACTTATTGACAAAGTTCTTTTTTGCATACTTTCTAGGTCAGAGAATAGACAGCAAGTCTAATAAATGCATACCGGTGCATTGTGGTCATTGTATTCTAAATCAGAGAAAATTCGATATGCCTTGTATTAACTGCCACTATACTTGTCATCATATTCCAGGATGTCACTACAATCTCATATCTTTATGTACTTGGTACAATAGTGAGCTTCAGCATGTGGCATGGAGTGGTCGATGCATGACCGACCTATTCATGGCTATGTGCAATAAAACTGAAAGCATAAACTTTGCTAGTAGCCCTGAATTCGATTTCAAAATTAAATCAGATCAACTTCAACTTTTCATCCTTATATTAATTAACGAATAATGTACCACAAATGCAGAATAGATATAAAGCCGAATAACTCTAGAATCACGCCTCTGACAAAAAGCTCGTTTCACTTTCCTCAACGAAGAAAAGCACACATCAGTTTTTTTATACTCTAGTAGCACTATTTATATCTAGCAGTCCTGTCACAAATAAAAATACTTTAGCAATATTTCAAAGTGCTTTTGAACGACTTCATGAATTTCTTATCTCGAAAAAAAGTCCTTCGAAATCTGCGCGCTCCTCTCTCTCTCTCTCTCTCAGCGATACTCCCAAAAGTGCTTTTTTGTCGGAATTTTGGGGAATAAACTGTTCTTCGGGGGAGTCTAAAAAAAATGTGCTTTTTTTCGCTATAACTCTGTAAAATGTACAGTGTGTGCCAATCCTTGGCGATGCGCTTGAAATGGAGCTAGCTTTCATCGGCAAATTGAAACGCACCTTTTTCGACAAGGCGAAATAAAAATACCTTTGTCAAGGAGTATAAGAGTAAAAGGAACAGTTAAAATAAAAATTTAGAAGCCCTTCTAAATCAACTTCCGCGTGCATCAGACATTCTTTTACAGCTCTGCCATATTCTGATCGCGCCGTCACGTATCACAGAGATATTAAGTTACGCATTTTAAAGATTCCGTAGTCGCATACAAAGGATGGTAGGATAAAGCTGTTTTCCATTATGAAATATCTGCCGGCGGAGCCTCTTACCCGATCGGCACTCGAGGGAGGAAGCAGAGGGTCCGTCGTTCACGTATCGCGAAATCGATAGGGACGTACGCGGAATTTAATTTGAAATCAATTTGCCAACCTGAGTTCGGCCGTCAGCGTGTAGACCCAAAGGAGGCTGAGTATCGTGGAGAAGACGGCGAGAAATACGGTAAAGTGGACGGTTCTACGTCGCCAGCAGCGCTTTTTCGTGGCCGACGAGGCGCCACCGGGGCCATTCGCCGTCGAGGGTGCCATCGTCGTCGTCGTCGTCGTCGTCGTCGTTGTGGCCGGGGCTTCACCTGCGGTCGGCGTCGCTGCCGCTGACGCGTCCGTTACCGGCACGACGCACGGGCTCGGCACTGGACTCTCCACAGGCGTCATCCTGTAAGAAACGAGAACATATTAATACATGTAATCTTTAGTACAAAAGAAATCTTTTGTTTAGTTGTTCATTTAATTCGTCAGTTAGGTTGAAGACATTTATATGCAGCATTTAATTGCAATTTTTTGTAAGCCCTTCCAGGACTTTTAGTTGCATTTAGTTCAGATTTTTTTTTAATAATGTCTCAGATTTTTGTTACTAGGCTTTATTGAACAACAAATTTAAAAAAAAAATCCATGACCCAGCTGGCGTACTGTCAACCACTTAGCTTTTTAAATTTTGATTTGCACTAAATTCATATTTTCATATAAATAGCACTAAAATTAATTTAGAAATATAAATTAGAGTTGAATAAGATACGATAATAAATTATTGCAATTGATGTGGCGTAGGCTTCACTTTATGGATTAAACTAACTTACGCTATAACTGTGGGGCAAGGCCATAAAGAAAATAAAGATAAAATGAACCAATATGGAAGGACAGCTATGGAACTGACAGATCACGCACGGTCATAAATCCGTCCATAGATCCTCTCACGCTCGATTTCATTTTAGATCACCGGAAGTGGCAGCGACGTTACAGTAACCAATTTCATTTAAAAATAGCTAAAAAATTTCATTCAATTCTTGGGGTTGTTATATTTTTACTCGCTGTTCATATAGAGTAAAGGTGGAAAAGTAATCGAACGGATATAATACCTGCTTTTTTAAAAAGACTAACAGGGCTTTGTAAGTTGTTGGTTTTATTTATTTCAGATTTTAAATCTATAAATCTCTACACTTAAACAAAGAAGTGAAAAGATAATTTACATTGATTTGCAGTGTTTTCATTGTAATGTACGCAAGGTAATATGTAAATACATATGAAATCAAATGAGTAAAAAAATTCTAATTTTATTTTAGCACATAAAATCTTAAACTGGGAGCTGCATACGCAGTAAAACAAAATGATGATCTCAACTCATGACTGCAATGCCCTTTATTTAGCATAATATGGTATTTTATCACGTTTCTCATAATTTGAAGGATTTTATTATTTATTCAATTTTATTAAAACCATAAATCGGTTCACAACATAAATATTATTAAGGAGATGCTGAGTATGTCAATATATGTAAATCGATTTCAAAATAAAATTAGTATTCGCAGAATCAAAATGGAGAGGTTCCTGTTGAATCATACTGACAATTCCAGTACAGTAAGTGCTATATGCTCATGAATCATTCCCTTAAAACTGCACCAGACGTCAAAATGTGACGTAAAAGTTTTTCTTTAAGTTCTTTGATTGATTTAGATGTTTAATTTAAGTAAGACTTTTTGAATGACGATTTTTGAACGTACACTTAAATTACTGTAGTAAACTACGCAATGTAAGCTGGTAAGTAGGGTTGAGTCAACAATCGACTAATTGGCTTGTACGACCAATGAGAAGATGCTGCTGCAATAATATTTGTGATCTCAATTACGCGTGTATCCATTCCCCAGTTAACATTTCCTGCTCTCGTCAACGAGTACAGCAATGAGGAAGGTAAACAAGAATGGAGTTCAATTGAATTAGATGGTTCATTCAATTATTCGCACGTATAGGTGCTAAGCCTACGTTACGGCGGTTAGATCCGCATAGTGCTGACGAAGAATTACTAAGGTAATGAAAGTTGCCTGAAAAATCACTTTACCCAAGGGAATGATGGTGTTGTTTTTTTTTTCTAAATGTCGATAAAAATATCTTCTTTACTTCATTAACTAAATTAATAAGTATCAATATAATTCAAGCTTGAAATATGTTGATTACGAAAATATAAAAAATATAAACTTTTTTTCAAAGTACCAACAATTAGTCAATATATAAAAGAATATATAGCTACTGGAATGAATTTTTCCATTTTTATTAATTTGTCGAATACAGCAACCTGCCTACCTTAGACTAAGCTCTACAGGAGATAAATAAAATTCCAGCTGTGAAAGCTGGACGTCAGTTTGTCAATCAAAAAGTACAATAATAAGTAAACAATGAATATTTCACTTTCATTCATGCATTTTTTACAAAAAAAAAAAAAAAAAAAAAAAAAAACTATTTAATATAAAAAATTTTACAACAAATAACTTTTTAAAGGACTGTAGTTTTAGTTTTTCTGGTGCATGCTTGCAGTCTGCTTACATTATTTACAATTATTTATTTGTTTTATTTTATTATTATTCTTTCTTTTTTTTATATTGGAGGACTAAATCTGTATGGTTTCAATAGCTTCACATGTATTTTACAGCATTTACGAAATAAAGGACACAGCATAAAATTCCCAGGCCAGAAGAGGGAAAAATAAGGAAGAACCGCATAGGCTTCTGTTTTCATAAAATGACACCGCAACCCGTGGGCTTCGCCTCAAAGGATGAAAGTTCAAAAAAAAAAAAAAAAAAATAACTACAGTGGCTGTTTTAGTCGAGGGACAGAATCCTGAATACCCCATTTCCGTGGTCACCTGGAAACCGGCCGTAGCAGATGGACTTTTGCGGCTTATCCCAGTTCATCGTCACATCGCCACTCGATCTGTATACCTGCCTTTGTCGACTATTTTTTATTCACTTTCGTCCTTTCTTCACCCAAAAAAAACTCGACTACTTTCTTTGTCGCGAGAACTCTGTTGCAAGATATTATTTTAAAAAATATTAAATTATTAATTTTGCTGAATTTACAGTAAATTTTACGTCTTTCTAGTGAAATTTCTTTTTACAAGAACTTTTTCTCCGTGTTCGCACAACGTTTAATGTACGTTTAGCCAGCGTCGTTTGTCATTCGCTTGGCCGTATCTAAAATTCATTGCTCCACGCGAGCGTGCGCGTTTCAAAAATACAAAGGCAAGTGCTCGAGAAACAAAAGATTTATCGTCGCGCGGCCTGAGTGTAACAACAATCGAAAATTAACAGAGTGTATTCGGTCGGCCCGATGCTCGGGCAGTTCACGCTTCGCTGACGACGCTCATGCGGATGCAACAGGCTATACTTAGTTTGTCGGTACGTTTGCGGCAGTGCAAAACGGCGCTCCCGGGGAGGGAGAGAAATGCGCCGGGATTTTTCCTCCAAAGACTGACTCATCCCATAGCCGCACACTGATATAGACAACCAACGCGGATTGACCGCTGCGTCGTCGTGGAAAACGGAACGAGAGGTATGTACAGTAATTGAGTCGCTTGAAAAACGAGCGGCTTCTTTGACTCTTGTGCACGGTTTCGAATCGTTAAAATAGCTCTGTTAATTGGAACTGTCATAAAATACCAATATTAATATGTGGTTGCGTGTGGCTTGGTCGTTTGAAATCTCTATTTAAAAATTGTAAATTAAGATGCAAAATTAAATAAAATAGATTTTAATATTCGATAGTTTTACAAGCCCCTGGTGGCTTGAATGATCACGTCGTGCCAGACTTTAATTAATTTTTTTTATTTACCAACTGGCACGTGAGTACTCTCATCCGAAGTCTAATATAAAAGTTGACGATTCAAGCTCTTTCGCACTATAACGTTCAGTCATCACAAAATCGAGAATGATTTGAATATTGATTGTAATTCATGGAGAAATTAAACAATTGTTTTTTTAGTTTTATTTTACTTGTCATAAAATTGTTCTTTTATTTTTTATAAAAATAAATTGTTCAAGTTTCTAAAATGTTAATAATCAGGTAGGAACTCGAAACGTGTGCTATCATTTGCAAAATAAAAAAAAAAAGAACAAAATAACATGAAGGGTTTTCTCTTTTTCGAAATTTCTGGCAAATGAATTATTCCGTGTCTACCGAAGGACGGAGGACTTTGCAAGGACTTTTCCACGAATTATATGTATAGCCTGCGTGCCCTGGCATCTCGCAGGTTGATTGCCAGGCTGAAGGTATACCCTCAAAATTTAATGGTCCCGAGGGCCGAGGCAATCGCATAACGAATTTAGATGCTTTGTCACGAAAACCTTTTTCTGTTCCTCAATAGACTAAAACTTTACGCTGAAATTCTTAGAGCATTAAGGGATGACTAACTGAATGATTTCGAAATTCGATTTATCACACGATTTAACTCGATTTTCATTTTCAAATTCTTTTACTTTCCGCTGAGAAAAGATAAGGGGACTTTTTTGATTGAAGAGACCCTCCAGATTATTCTTTTCTGTAACCAATTAAAGATGACAAATGGGTTTTCATTTTGAAAAAAAATATCGTGAATTACACGCGTTCCAAGATTAAATCTGCTGCAACTTTTTTAATGTTGAGAGTGTAAATATCTGAAACGTAGAACCGATACGATCGTAAGGTACGTTTCGTTAAAATATTTTAGTCTCATCTGAAAAAGGTTCGTCGAATGACTCACACGAAAGACTTTTTTGTCTGTTGATGCACCTGCGACATTCGTACTGGTGCACATAATTTCAAGCTTGAAAAAGTTATACCTCCATGTGAATATATGTAATCTATCAGTTCATTCTGCAGGAATGTGTATATGAAATACACTTTTTCAGCACACTTTTTGAGAAAATTTTATTACATTTACGCTTCACATCTATACCACTATATATAATTCGCTATGTTTAAAAACAATAGAGTCTCGGAAACAGTGGAGTTTATTTATTTGTTAATGCACTACACTCGCAGTGTTAAATTACAGTCGCGTAAATTTTCATTGATTCCACTGAGTTTAACTGCAAATCTACATCAATGTGTACCCTACACTAATGCATTTCGTTCGCGCGTTAACGTAGTACATTCACTCAAAGCTAAGCCATCGTAAAATCCTGATTATACATTCTGAAATTCATGCGCCGGAGTTGTTTATATGTAGCGTGGCGGCAATAACCTACTCCGCAATTCTTTCGATACGATCGATCGGTTATAGACTACATGCTACACAAGCCTTTTCATGGCCGACCGTTTGTCTTTTGCTAAAACTATGCACTGCTGAATTTCGAATTTGTTTTAAATGTTTTAATTTAATTTTTTTAACATATAATAAAGATTTGTTTGTTAACCTTTTTAAAGTTAAAAATTACAAAAAGGTTACTTAACTAATTAGTGTCTGTGCTATCTAGAATAACCTACACACAACTAACTATATGCTGCTATGATATTTTGATTCATTGTTGCTCTGCCATTCGGCGATTGGATTTCGTATCATTTAAGCTCGCTGTCAGTTTCCCACACTAGTAATTACTAATTCAAAGCAGTATTAACTTTAGTTTTATAGAATTTGTCTTTCGCTTTGTTTTCTCTGATTATTTATATAACTAATACTGATTTATATAACGACACCCTTTGATTCACTATTTGGTAGCAAAGAATTTTTAAATTAATAAATAAACTGATATAATAAATCAAAATAGTATAGTACCTAAGAATATTTTTATTAAAAATTATTCAGCAAATATACTTGACTCTCGTAAGCTTCGTGTGTATGGTAAAGGACAATCAAAACCGAATGGATCAATATTTTACTCTGAAAGTTTAAAATTGCTAGCATAACGCAAATGAGTAACAAAACTGATGTTTGTTTTTTTTGTAATATCTTTAATAAAATTAATACCACCATATAATAAATAACGTTTTGAAATAATAAATGTAAGTATAATATATAAAATTACCTTTCAACTTAAGCATGCAGACTGCTTTGCGATTACAGTTTCCGCGAATAAACATGCACTCGACTAATTTAAATAATATTTTTTTAAACAGCTAATAATTTATAGAAAATAACGAGTGTCGGTAAGGTAGATATCGAGTCGGTATTTTTACATTATAACTTGAATAATGTTAGCCGCATTCCCCAAGCACTAATGTTAGCAGCAGTCCCCAAGCACTCTAAATAATTTATTTACACGCCGCACGCAAAAGAATACTTACAGCATGAATGAATCCGTCACCGCTTCGCGCTATCGATTCGGAATTCGCACCACCGACCGAGAAAAAAGGTACTTTCAACGTCGACCTCTCCAATCCTAGCTTTAAAAGAAATTTCGAACTGCACCTATAGTGCATCGTCGATCCACTGTGCCGTGGCGATAAAAAAAAAAAAAAAAAAAAAGAACTCGCCGCACGCATCTGCGCCAGGCCCCGCAGTCAAGCGAGACGATCGCCGAGATCGAATCACTGGGTAAACAAAAGCGAACACCTGCAGCAGCGGCTGCGGCGACGTCTTACCTGCGACGCTTTCCCCGAACGTCAGTGTAACACAAAGTCCCTCGACAAAGCGGTTTGTAGAACAAAGACTCCGCGCGACTTTCCCCCGAGCGTGACGTTAACACTGCGACACGGGCAGACCGCGGAAGAGGCCGCGAAACCGAGGCGCGCACCGCTTCCAGCGGCTCGTCGTAGCTGTAACACTTACTTAGACTGGGCTGCCGTGTGCTTCTCAGTGGCCGGGCCGATTCTGCCGAGCGTCTTCTTCCAAACGTCCTCGGCGAACAAAAGCAGCTTCGGCAAGCGGATCACCATTGCTCCGATCCGTTCTCTCTCTCTCTCTCTCTCTCTTTCTCGTTCTCTCTCCCTCGCCTACCTATCCTCTCCTGATGAGCGGCTGCGGCGGCGGCGGCGCGGGGACTAAGGCTCGCGTGTGCGCCTCCTCTTCCTTTTTTTTTTCTTCCTCCTCTGCACACACAGGCGCTGCACCGAAAATGCGACCTCAAACCGCGCGCGGCGAGTCCATTCGGGAGGTGCTCGCGTCCGAATTCGCGGAGATGTATGTGCACACACGGCCGTCCGGCTGAAAGGGAGCGACGACGCGACGCTGTACTATGCTGCGGCCACTGTACACTGGTGAAAGAGAGAGAGACTGCGCCGCGCGCGCGGACGAACGTCGGCGTCGGCGGCGGCCGCCGCGTGCGCCCACTCTCCTCGCCTGCGCCGGGAGTGTGAGAGAGACGGAGCGAGGGAGAGAGTTTCGTGAGTCAGCCGCCCGCTCGCGCTCGCGTCCGCATAGTCTTTCGTTCTCGCTCTCGCCCTTCGCCCGCCCCGAGACGGTGAGTGGAAGGGGGGGGGGGGGGAGCGGAGAGCAAGGAGTCATTGACACACTGACGACGGTATACGCTCGTTTATGTGTGTATGTATACCTGGTCCAGGGAAATTAGCGGAAAATCAGCCAAAAGTCTAAATAAAATAGATGCAGCACTTTTATTGTATGGAATCTTGTAGGTAACGTGTGTAGGAATAAGTAGTGACTGCAGTAAATGGCATTTTCAAAAATTTTTGATTGTTTAAACAATGGTTAAAAAGCGGCAATTCAGTTTTTTCTCAATAAATAAGCACACGTTAATCGTATCGAAATAAAAAAAATACACTGTTGTAGAGCTTAACAATACCCACAAAATGAGCTTTGTTGC
>JAWWEN010049228.1:0-11554 GCA_035582955.1 Sycophila texana
AAGATGCTTAGCTATAAGAAAATGAAAAAAAAAAAATTGTCATTTTCGAAAGTGTCGGGACCCTACTACCCCCTTAACAAGGGTCATAGCTTTACGTTACTCTAAACATTCATTAATTAAATGTCCGTTGCTTTGAACCTTTAAAACGACTTAACGAGGTCCTCGTATTCAGTAATATAGATGAAAGAGGTTTTTTTTTTTTTAAATAAATTATATAATTTATTTTCTTTTGGTGAATTAATTTATTTAGATAAGGAGACATAAGTACCTCTTATCTCATCTTATTAAATTGCTGAGTATCTCGAATTATCATCGTAATTATCTTCCTTATCGTGATATGAATAAGTGAAACTGAATAAGTCATTTCACCTCACCTCCTTTTATTCATTGAGTAAATAACGTTCCCTTAAAAAGCAATTAAATTTAAAGCCACGACAGTTAAGGCAGTAATTTTCATTACGGAACGAAAGTGACTTCGGAATAACGACAAATCGGATTCACCCCTATTAGCCTGAAAGGCTAAGGTGCGCCATCAGGGCCTGTACATCAAGCTCAGTGAAAAATCAGTTTACCCGTGCGAGTAAGAGAAAACAAGGCCGAGCGTCGCACGCCTCGCTCATTAACCGCGCGAGTGCCGCGCGTGAAATCGATTAGCATTTACCTCGCGTCGGTAAACAAGTCGAAGGGGGAAATTGGGACGAACTACTTGAGCTGCTTACTGGTGCATCATCCATTTTTTTTTTTTTTTTTAAATTTATTTCGATATCCCTTCTTATTGCTTTTCACTTGATGTGCATCTCCTGATAATTGCTGTATTTGTTTTCGAACACTTTATAAATTTGATTTGTTTTTTATGTTGTACACTTTTTTTTTTTTATTTTTACATCACTGATTATTGTTTGTCTTTGCTTTTCACTTTATTTTTATCGCGTAAGCTCTTCGCTAAATTACAGTATTAACTTGTGGAACTGAAATGATTAAGCTTGGGCAAATTTTTTCACGATAATTACGCAAAAACGTAATTGCAAAGTGGTTTAATTTTCCAAAGCGATTCATTGCAAAGTTTTATTGCAATTGCAGTGTACGCTTGATTGAAATACTTCATTTCGTATCTAGACTCATCGGTATTACCTTGTATCGAATATATAAAGTGAAAAATATTATGAAATTTGTCTGCTTTTATTAAAAAACAAAGATTATAAATTAAAAGGCTGCGGAGTGTGAAATTTAAAGATATAAAGCTTCTTGGCTGTAATTAGAATTAAAGGAAAAGAGAATTTTAATCGTGATATGAATCTTGAGTGAACGCAGCCCTCGCCTTGCCAATTTAAATGTAATTAAAATGTAATTAAGTACGTGATTTTTTGCTAATGCAAAAATAATTGCACCATTACTTTTTAATATTAAAACTCACTCGATTTATACACCCTCTTTTCTCGCATTCAATAAATTCAAATGAAACTAAAAAAAAAAAGAAACTCACAACATATGCGACATACACGAGTTCATTAATAATTTCTCAGCGTCTGCCAGAGCAAATACTCGATATTGCATCACAAAAAAAAACTGACCACTTCCGTAACAACTAATATTTATTTTCCTATCGATCCTCAAAAAGAAAAAAAAAAACAGAGAAAATAAAAAGTCTTTCTCTCTGAAAAAGCGGCACAAGGCAAGGAGCAGGATGATCGAAAAAAAGTCAAGCCCAACACCTCGCGTCTAAAAATTAAATATTTGCGCGGACGAAATGAGAGCGAGCGAGTAGAAAAAGAACGGAGAAAATCCAGTGCTCGCCTCTTCGGCGCGCTCATTTCCGCGCGGGCTTTTTCGAGCCGGCGGTCTAATAATTAATGGCCAGGAGAGAGGCACACAGACAGAAAGTGAGAGAAAGAGAGAGAGTCGAGCGCGGAAATGAATGGCTAATACACTTTGGAAATGAAGTGGGCCGGCGGCGCAAGGAGGCATCTCCAGTGGGTATTCAACGCGGCGAGCGGCAGAATGAGCCGCGCGAAGTCGCCCGTCATCAATCGGGAAGTCCCGCGGACTATCGATTCATCGATAAACTCTGCGCTCCGTTTTTTCTCTCTCTCCTCCCGCCCACACATTTAGCCGCTGCGTCTCTCGCGCGATTAATTGATGCTCGGACTTTTCCATCCGACGCGCGGTTTCACGGGACGGCGCGGAGGGATGAATAACGGGGCAGCGGAGATAAGCGAATTCGTTCGCCGGCAGCAGATGGCGGCGGCCGAACTTTCGGGAAATTAGCGCGGTAGTCTTCTCTGGGCTTGAAACATGTGTAGGTGTCATGTGGTGCGGTCATTTTTCATGCTTTCGGAGGCTAGCCGCCCCTACGATTTTCCCGGGAAAACGATTCGTTAACTTCGAGATTTTAGCGGCTATTCGATCGGCTCGCTTCTTAAATAGTACGATTATTCTCGCTTCCTGGAGAGTGGGATATTAGAGGACAAATCGTACTCTCTAAATTTATTTCAGGGAAATCCCACTGAATTTCAAGGCAGTGACATGCTTTTGACTAAAAAAACAATGAATTGTAAGTGGTTGTAATCGCAATAGCTTTCATTATTTACGGAGCGATCACGTTTTCTTAGAAAATAGGTAAGGTTTCTAAGCCTACTATTGGGTTCTGGAATTGAGATACTATGATAGAGTTTTATAAAAAAGCAGTTATATCAATAAATTATAATTAAGAATTATAATAATTCAATTTCATTACTTGATACTAGAAAATAATTCTCACAGTTCCATCGTAATCAGTAAGGTTTGCACACTTTTAGTAACTTCTTCAAAAACTTTTCAACTCATGATTAAAAATGTCCACTTATTGGTCGAGCGCACGGTATCGATAAAATTTGTCCTTGAAAAAAAAAAAAATAACGTCACAAGGAAACAAAGACGAGGAAAGTAATTTAAAATGTACTTCAACTTCGCGGACAAAACTGTTTTTCTTAAATGTAATCCCAAGTCGCTCCGAAGAAAAAAAAAACTTGTCGACAAAGTCCGAGCAGAGCGAGTCGAAATCTCGCGTTTTCCGCGGTTACGCATCCAATATGTCTCGGGGCGCAGCTCGTACCAAGTCGAAATTTAAAAAGAAAAGTTGGGCGCTATCGGCTCCCGCGAGACGTACCCTGAGCGTCTTAATCCGCCGTCGGGGATATAGGCGGGAGAGTCTCCGGCCCGGAGGAGATAGAAGGCGGCCGCGGCATCGGGGACGGCGTAAATTCAACTACTGCGCCCTGCTATCGCACCAGTGCTTCGAGACAGCCTTCAATCAGATGGTAAAACGTTATTCGACCTAATTCGACCGCATCGGAGCAGCTCCGATGAAATGCCAGAGAAAACAGACGGAACTTACAGAAGAATCAATACTGGTATAGCCACGGAATTGTTATTGTTCTTACAAATTCGTCTCTCCTGATATTGTTTATTGAATTTCGTTGTGTAATCGTAGTAATGTGATTCTGGGCCCGCTCGGATCGTCGTGAGCACATACAATAGAACACTGCAATACTGAAAAAGAAAATGTATAACTTCTTTAAACGGTCCATTAGAACCGATGGATTTTATACTTGGGTAGGGAGTTTCAGAGTCTTTTCACTTTGATAAGGGCAGAAGAAAAATCCGAAATTAGATATGCAATTCAAGAGAGAAAAAAGAATTTAGAGAGAAAAGCTCAGTATAACATAAAACCCTTAAATTTTAACGAGCTGAAAACTAAATTAATTTCAAACAATATCAGGAAGCACTATTTTCAATAAAGCAACGGATCTGTTGTAATAACTGACTCATAACCGTTCGAAGAAATATGCTAATCGGAAAAAGCTATCGCTATCGTTCGATATGTCTATCACGTTACTACCCTGCTCGCCGCCAATATTCGCGCACGAATCACACCGCCGGGATTTTATTTACACTGAATATCAGCGATTTTCTCGGATCCCAGCAAACGGATTGAGCCCCCGGACTATTCGCCGGGCCGATTATTCCAGGAATCGAGCAGTTCAGGCCGGTGGCACAGTAAGAAACGGAGGAATTGATCCGCGAAATGTGCAGCGTGGCGCTATCTCCGAGGCGAGGAAGAGAAGGCTGCAGAGTGAGGGAGAGATTGAGAGAGAGGGTCAGGGGGTGGGAAGAAAAAAAAAAGGGTAGAACCCTCGGGAGAATAAAAATATTATTGTCGGAGCTGCGGAGTCGCGCTCGTAAGTATCGCAGGAAAAAAAAGGCTGGAATGACTATCGTACTTTCTCTCTCCGGCGCATTCGACCATAAAGGGCCGTTCGCCTGGCCGGCCGAACTGCTACTTATCCCCGTCCCCACCCTCCGGTCGGTATGCGCGTTACAAATGGACTGTTCCGCGTCGCGTCATACGGTCGAAAGTTCACTTTACGAGACTACCCCCACAAAATCCGAGTGAAGTTTTAGAATAAAAATTCGCATCTCGACATTCCTTCAAAATCCCTTATCTCGGCCGAATCGGCGTTCGTATAAGGACTAGAAAGAAGAGCAATCTTTAAAAAAAAATGCTAGCTTTGTATAAATGTGCTGCTTCAAGGGGATGTAAAATTTATACAGTTACATTATTTAAAGACTAAAACCAATTTTCGAAAGCATTTAGTTTCCTTGGTAGAAATATTTTTCACAGAAATAAGTCCTTCAATGTATAATTGTAGGGATTATAATGCCATTTTTAAACAATTTTTTTTATCTTAAATCTTAAATAGACTTTCTTTAAAAAATGTATTATTTATATATATATCTTTTGCTTTGCTCTATAGACTTCCAAGAAAATCAAAGATTCTTTCAAAAATTTGATTGTAAAGTAAATGGTAATTGCTGTTGTTAATAAAGCAGAATTCTAACCAAAAGTTTTATATTCAAATGAAAAACTGCGTTTATCTTTGAAATAAAAAAGAGATCATGATTTTTTTATCAGTACCTCATCAGTACTTATAAATTTCACATGAAAAAATTTAGATAGAAGCTTAAAAAACATTCTTTTTCGGGTTTATTTAAAAGTTACTCGAATGCACGTTTGACGGAAGGGAAAAGGCCGGCAGTATAGCACTCCACCCTGCGCAATTTTTCAAAGAGCCTTGCATATTTCAGGCTGACGAGGCATCGAGACGATTAAAAATTTCCGACCGCGAACGCGTCCACGTTTACGTGGGTAGTGCAAATGCGGGTCGAGACCGTCGTATATAAGCCCGGCGGAGCTTTGGCCTCGGGCCAGGTGATTTTTGATATTTTTTGGCGCCCAACTCAGGGAGGCGGCCTCTAAAATGTTTTGGTGTTGCCTTCACTTTTTCCCCACATTTCACCTCATTTAAATACGAAGATATCAAGCGACATCGCAGCAGCCTCTGTCCAGCCTAAATTTCCGGCGAAAACACCGGCGCGTAATCGCCTCTAATCAGTTTGTTTTTCGGCCGGCCTCCAGCTTCCCTCGGCTCTCCCCTCGAGCTTCGATTCCACCCCTCGTCGACCACCGCCTGGCAGTGTATTATAGCTCGTTACCGCTTGAATTGCGTTTGCCGCAATTATTGCGTTCGTTATTCCAATTATTGTTTCTATTACGAGCGCTAAGGCTGCTGCATAACACGCGATCTTGTCTGATGAAATTATCCAATTTTCTATCATTAGCATAATTTAATTTCGACTGGGTAGCTTATTGTATCCGAATTAATACCTGCTTGAACAAATAAATAATGTAAATATAGTCTTCTTGTATTCGGTAGTTTATTATTTATTTATGATTAAACGAATTTATTAAACTGTTATTATTAACGCTCAAAATTTATTTTAAATATTATCATGTAATATTTATATTACACAGCAATATAGATCTATCCGACTGTAAAAAAGATATTCAAGAAGGAATTTGTTGAACAAATAAAAGTAGCTCGATTTTGTGAAAAGCACTTTTCGCGATGCGTGCAAAGGCTGCCTCGTGTAAATAATGAGCTGGCGGCTAAGAGAGGTTTCCGCCTGTTAGTTGTAACCTCGCCAGCTAAAGCAATTTTAAAAAAAAAGTTCAACACACAGCCGTGCGAAAGAAATGCGAGCTGACGGACTCACGGTAAAAAGTTGAAATGGGCGGAATCAGATTATAAACACACACATGCGTACGCACACTGTGCACGTGTGTGGACTGCAAACGCGACCTTAAAAAAGCTTAAGTAGCCTTTGCTTTAAAACACTTTATCCTATAAATGTGTAGGTTTCCGAGATTTTTTTTCTTTGGCGAAATGTAGGCCTAGTTTGCTAAAAGTGAAAGTATATTGAGTTAGTAACGTAGTGTTTTTTCATTTTATTTTTAGACGATTGTTTTTGTCTTCTTTTTATGAATATAAAAATAGTAGTGTACCTTTGCATCGAGAATGTATGGAATTAAGGGAGTGGATCGATTTTTTGTTAGTTGAACTAGTTTAACTTCACGTACGGGATTAAGTAGGTCGCCTCATTAACAGAAAAATAATGTTTTTTTTTCTAAATTTCCTACTATTACTGTAACATTTTAACAAATACTTTCCGAACACTAACCAAGTCACTTACCAAACACGAAAACCGTAATTTCCATTCCAAGAACTTCCATCACTCAGAGAAAAGTTCACTGTATACACCCCAAGGAGTGTCCAACTCACTCAGGAATTAGCCATGGAAAAAGCACCAACTGCACCTCGACATCCTGGAGACCACGAAGCCCGAGCAAACAGCAATCTTCCTCGCCGAACCCGATCGTCAAAAGCGCTCGCCAAATCTCCCGCAGAAAATCAACCGAACGCCAGCGCAGCTCCCCCGTAGGGAAAGGTGGAAATCCACTCGTCGATCGGCGGGGGGTAGGGACGCGTCTCGCGGGGTTCGCGGTTGGCTGCGCATTTGCCGCTCGCCTCGACAATCGTCCGTTGATTTTTCATTAATATTTCAGCAGCCGGCGCGCAAGCCGCGCGGTAATGAACGCCGAGTAAGCGATTCGCCAAACAAGCGTAGGGTTTGCGGCTGCGGCAGGGACACCAGAGGGGTTGGTCGGAGGGGGGGGGTGCAGCATTTCGCATTTATTAATCAGACTAATATGGAGCCGTCGGCGACGAGAGTCATTCCGGTTGGCAAGTCACAATCCTCTCCCGGCTTTCTGTCTCTCGTCCGTCCAAATATTTGCCCGGAAATACCTGGGCGTAATTTCGTATGAAGCCCTTTTACATTCTATTTCGGCTGCGTCCTTCTGGATGAATCACTGCGGTCGTACGTGTGCGGATGGGTCATGGGTGTGTGCCGCTCTTTCTCTTTCTCTCTCGCTCCTCTGGGTGGCCACGTGTGCGTGACCTCTTGTACGTCTTCATTTATGTCTCTGGGGGTCGCGCGCGGCCGGCCATACGCGCGCCCGTGTAAAACCTGGAGCGCATGTGCAAATGCGTCCGGGCACGTATTACATTGATTGTACGAGCATTGGATGAATGCCGGGATAACGACTTTATGTCCCGCTATGAAATGCGCGGACGTGCGGAATGAATAAAGGGATAAGCTTTTGTTTCAGGAGCTCGTTTAGGTCGAACACTCCTTTTGTGACCTTAATAAGCTCCATGCCACTTGTTAAGCCCGACTTTGTTTACGTCTGCTCGCTCCGCGTCGTGAATGAAACAAATTTGAAAATACAACGGTTGGAGATTCTTCGTTTTCTTTTTTATGCGTTGTCATTGCGATGAAAAAGAACTTTTTGAATAACGCGATGTAGAAGTTTGCTTTTGAACATAATTTTATCCTTTTAGGTCACGCTGGGTAACATTTACCCCAGCGTATTTTCAATCTTGAAAGTGACCCATAAATTTATTTATTTATTTATTTTTGAGGCTTTGAAATATTAGTGAATATTTTTTATTTTTTCCTGAAATTCAATTATACTACAGCTTTTGGCGGAGCAAAATTTGCTGGGGTGTATTTCAGCCCAGTGTGACTTTTACGTCATTTTGGGGAAGCGTGCCCAAAAAGGGTTAATAGAATTATGATGTATTGGGAATTTGTCTGTTTACGTCTAGATAAGAGTGATTTAGGTAACTTCTATTTTAAATTAATGTTAACAGATTCAACTGAAAAATGTATATACATAGCCTTCTTCGGTATTTAGTACTTTAGTCTTATTGTGAGACAATATTAATAAGAGAATTGTTAATATAAAAAAAAAGAAAGAAAAAAATGATTTTGATATACTAATGATATCCAATAATGAAAAAAAAAATCTAAGATCCTTTAAAAATTATATAAAATAAATAAGTCTACTACAGTTTAGCGTATATCCTCTAATGAAATTTTAGTATAATTTACAGCAAATTTTAATAGAAATAAAGTTTATTCGTTGTTTAGTATCGATTGTAGATTTTAATACCACATTTTTCTCCATGTAGCTCGGTTTATTGATTCGATTGTTTATTTTTTATTACGTTCTCTAATGAAATATTATAACACGTTTCTGTTGAACGAACAATTACGTCGAGTTTGAGACAAAAAAATTAATTAAAACTCGTAATCAGGAAATTCTTTTTTACGAAAATACTGTTAATTCCTTTATTCAGTTTTAATCTATTTTAAAAGATAAATATTCAAGTTCAAACGAAGCATCATTTCAAAAACAATCTTTCATTAAATTACGTTTTATTTGCAGACCGAGCGGCGAATAATTTTTCAAGCTCACTCAAACGTAGCTTGCATTAAAAGCATAGGGAAAACTATCTGACGAAAGATTTAATTAAAAAAAAATCTCTTTATCAAAATATTGTATCGAAACAAGAAAATGAACTGAACAGATTGTAATTTTCATATAAAACAAAAGTAATTAAAAATAAATCAATTTTACTTTTTATGCAACCACATCATTTAAATAAGAACTGCCGTAGAGAAACTGAGTAAAGCGAAAATCGCTGTAGCGAAAATTCTAAAGACGAGCAGTTAAAGCGAGCGCACTTCAGCGATCGGAAGATCCAGCGTCGTTTGCCATTGACACGGTCAGTTTCATCGAGTCTTTGAAAGCACCTTCCGGCAGGGGATCACGCGAGGGCGTAGGTGGAGGGGGAGGCTTGCAGACCTGCATCATCAGTGTGGAGGGGTGCGAAAACCGCCGGCGGCGAAAACAGTTTGGCGTAGGTCACGGGACGTCGTTAAGCTCTGCTTGCGTGGCCAAAATCCCGCGCGTACCGGCAGAACTGTCGGGAGTGATATTTCCGAGGAGCTTTTTTCAGACCTCCACTTCAGCGTGTAATTTTTTGAAAATGGCGTGTCCTAAGGGTTTATTTCTACACTTTCTGCACGTTCGCGAAACATTTTTTTTTTTTTTTTTTATAAATAAAAATAGAGCAATTTAACCTTTCCTCTCTTAAAATAAAGGAGATGGGAAACTTTTAAAGGAGGTTAAATGACACGAGAATTCAAAATAATATTTCATTTTTCTAACTAGACTGAAATTTCTTTTTAATCTCATAGATGAAATGAGAATGTATGAAAAAAATGTAATTCAGTGGCCACTTCAAGTTATTTTTCTAAAATTGATTAAAAGTTTAGAATAAAGTAATTAAGGGTTACATTACAGTCAAATTAAAAAATTTAATTTAGAGTGTAGCATCATCTCGACGTTTTAAAAAGTTTAATAATGAATTTAATTTTCCTTTATTTATACCCAGTAAATACCCACTTTCATTGTGCTCTTTTATTTAATATTAAGAATTTGTGATTTCCCTGTTGAAGGGTAGTCCAGAGTCTTAAAATAACCCGAAAATCAATCGAGAGCTTGGCGCCGGCGTCGAAAACATAATCCGAAAAATCGACTGCCCACAATTTCAGACGCGCGACACACTACCGGAGAGAAGGGTGGCAAAGGGGTGGAGGGGGTGAGAACGCACGGAATGAAAGGACGCCTAATGAGCGCATACTTTTCCAATAAAACGCTCGGGCGAGCCCGACGGCAGGGGGCCAGACGGTCGGGCATAAATTGCGGGCACTGATAATAATTCCGGGAAGAAGGAAGCCTGGTAGGGGGAGAAAACAAAGTTCCAAGAGCGCGTCATACTTTCGCCGTAAAACACAAGCGTCTCGCGCAACTTCCGGCTGTCCGCTCGTTTTCTCCTTCTGCCTGGCGATGCCGACGAGGACGTCCATTAGACGCGGCTTTTCCATCTCGAACCCCTCTCCACCCCCACCCCCTCTTCGGGGGTGCTTCCGTCACGGCTGTTTACGCCGGCTGGCGGCCGAACGCTCTTTATTCCTTCGGCGCGCTTAGGTCACTTCGGAGTGATGAGCGTCACTCGCGTGGAATAGAATTTAGATGGGACCCGACGTATGTTCCGTTTTATGGCAGGGCTGTACTTTTTTTCTGCCTCCATTATGTAGCTTGGTTCGTTTGACTTTCGATTATCAATTAAAGCGATGAAATGTTTCGATTTAGGTTGGTTATTCATCGGATATTTTTTGGTTACCGTACGGTTAGTTCAACTGCATTGTCGAATTGATGAAATTTTTACAGATAATATTGTCAATATAAGAAAGACGTAAAAATTGAAAAATACATGGTATAAAATTTAAATGCACCTGCAGTGTTGCGCATGTAATAACGATTTACTAGTTAAACACATATTTAACGATTTATAACCATTAAACACATACTTTAGTGATTTATTAATTAAACACATAGTTCAACGATTTACTAATTAAACAAATAGTTTAACGAATTACTATAATTAAACACACAATTAAAGTCATAGTTTGACTGATTTAAATAAAACAATAATGCGGTGTACTTATTAGCGCACGCTTCTGAGTTCCCGGAATTAACTGCAAATTTTAAGGAATGTGAGTTGTTTATTATTTATTCACTCGTTGAAGGCACTCGGGAGAAATAAGGGGTTGCATGTAAATGACGTTGTATACTTAGGAGCACGAGTTTGTCTGCATGAATACAGTGTAAACATTATAAGATGAGGGAATGCTCAAGTTTTTCTAATTATAAATTTAAAGACTCTGTGGAAGTTCTAGGCGCATTAGCCTGGGTACTATTCAAACGTTATTCATATATGAGAATTTGTTGTTTATTAAAACGCGTAAATTTATAGAAGGATTAATATTTTCTATTAACATATTATTCTAGAAATAATCAACATTTAATTAAAATATTTTATAAACTACGATCTTATAAATTAATGTCATTAATGAAAATTAACACAAGAGTAAAAGGTATCCATTGGAAGATGCATATATGATTTTCACTACCAGTGAAAGCCACTACCAGTACTGGTACTAATAAATCCTTTATGGGGAAGAGGGAGAGGGAATCAAGTGTATATTGTCACTATAATTAAGTATTAAATGGTTCATGTTCCCCTCAGTTATGTAATTGGGAGGGTAGAGATACTGTTGGGGGTTGGGAAGAAAGAATAGGAAATGGATAAAAATATTTGATACAATGTTTCAATATCTGTCTAATTCAGACATACTGTGAGGGAGAATGGCTATAATGATAAATTTTTCTATAGTTCTTATTAAGCTTAATATGAGAATA
>JAWWEN010049239.1:0-11553 GCA_035582955.1 Sycophila texana
AAACTTATTATTCATAGGAGGATAGATAATCAATTCATGTAAAAGTACAACAAGTTTTTCTAACGGTTTTAAAATACATTTAAAAAACTTCGAAATTATAGCCTAAGAAGCAATAAAATAACACGTTTTGTTGTGCAATAAAACTGTGGATTTATGTTGATACTACTTTTTTTAAATTATGTAAGTACAATAATGAGCATGCGAAATTTGCTGAATAAACATTTCTATTTTTCAATTAATTGTTCCAATTATTAAGCCAAGTCTGAGTTAGCTGATAAGGAACTCATTTTGCAGATGATAAGAATATAAATGTGAGCTTCGCCCACAATCCGCCAACTTGACGGGGGTTTTGCACGGCATCAACGATAGAATATATCATTAAATTAAAAAAAAAAGTTGTTTAATAGAACAACAATTTTTACCTGAAACATATTCAGATACCAAAAATTGTTATCTAAAAAATTGCTTACAGGACCCTTTACCAGCCGAACCATGGCAGGGTACAAAAGATGCCACGAATTTTGGGCAATGTTGCGCTCAATTCAACATGGAAAGAGCTGCTGTACTAGGCAGCGACGACTGTCTTTATTTAAACATCTACGTAAAATGCATAAAGCCGAAAAGTCGCCTACCGGTTATGGTTTGGATCCACGGTGGAGCTTTCTCGTTCGGATCCGGCGATGATTTACTTTACGGACCCGATTACCTTCTCAGAAAAGATATCGTCCTTGTTACCTTTAATTATCGAGTCGGTGCACTCGGTGAGTACAACAAATTTTTCATTCGTCTTATTAAAGATAGAAAAGAGCATTAGTTTTGCTGATAGCGAATTTTATCATAGCGGAGTATATGAAAAAATAATTTCTAAAATTATGCAAAAATTGATTACGGTATTTGCAGCATAGGAAGCGAACTGTCGCGTGCCCTTTAAAACGCGATCAGTGACTCAATCGCTATTCGCGTTCATTTTTTTTTCTTTTATCCTAATGTGACGCAATGGTCAATAAATTTTAAACTTTAGTTATATAAATATAAAAGGCAGCTGAAGAAGGATAAAATGCGCTTTTTAAAATCACTGTCTAAATAGTATACACTTGAAAATAACGATGCAATAAGTAACAAGAAATAATTTAATCTATAATTATTATTATTGTTTTTCAAGGTTTTCTAAATTTTGAGCACAGAGAAGCACCCGGTAATCAGGGCTTGAAAGATCAGGTCATGGCGTTACGGTGGGTGCAAGAAAACATTGAAAATTTCGGTGGTGATCGAGAAAATGTAACTATTTTTGGCGAAAGTGCTGGAGGTGCATCGGTACACTATTTGACAATATCCAAACTGGCGAAAGGTACACCATTAGAAAAATTTCTTTCAAATATAATTAAGCCGTTCTTCAAGCTGATCAAACTTTCAAGTATTAGCCTCCTAGTCATAAATATTCGTAGGAGCTTGAAATCATACTTGCAGAACTAAATTGTTTCATTTTTAAATTGAAAAACTATAACCACGAAATTGTTTAAGCCACGGTCATATTTTTTCTATACTTTCATAATAGTTTTATAAATTTCAGGTCTCTTTCATAAAGCAATCATACAAAGTGGCGCTGCTTGCTTGTCGTGGGCTTGTAACGCTGGCAAAGAAAAGGCATACAGATTATGTAGAATTTTAGGAAACGACTCAAAAGATCCAAAAAAATTGATAGAATTTTTGCAAACGGTGGACTTTAAAAAAATTTTGCATGCTCAAAAGCAGGTCTTGACTCTTCCGGTACATATTAGACAGTTATAATATGGAGAGAAATCCTCAATAAAAAATTCCTATACTAATTTTCATTATTCAAGAGACGATCTTGACCTTCGAGGTATATTGAATACGAAAATATAAAATATATTTGTTAAATTGTATTGTAGTAAAAGTTCGTCGTGTATTAAGTCTCTATTTTATCGTTCATGCAAAATCAGTATTAACTGCGATTGAGATGAAGCGTTATTATGTTGCATATATTGTCTATAAAAACTCGCAATACATGGTAATTAGGCTACTTATATTTAACCTCGTATTTAACTATGAGGAGAGAAGATAAATTAACCAATAATTCATCCAACAACATTTAATAATAAACAACATTTAATAATATGAAATTTTAATTAATAAAGTTTGTCTCCACATTACTATATGGTAAATGAATTTTTGAGGAAAATTATGGCAATTTTTATTGTAAGTTTCTCTCCATGATAATGTATACGCTGCAATGTATCAAGGAATACCGTAATCTTAACTAGCATAATGAGATTTTCAGGAAAAAATTAAAGGAGAAATGCCGTTTGGTCCTGGAGTAGATAGTGAGTCAAGCGAGCCTTTCCTAAACGTCCATCCGAACCAAACTCTGGCGCAAGGAATTCATGTTCCCCTCATTATAGGTCACAATCTTTGCGAAGGAATATTCAGTTTACCATGTAAAATCATTACGATATTCTAACTATATACATACAAAAATTTCTTATTATAAAATTCCATTTTTTCATTTAACTTTCAAGTATTCAACGAGAAAAGTATAGCATTGATGAACTCAAATTTTGAAGTCATTATGAATCCTTCACTCGCGGATCTGCTGCAAAGGGTCAAAATAAGTTTATCGGAGCTTAAGCGCTTATATTACGGCGACGAAAGACTAAGTAGAGATAACTCGGAGAAATTCGTTACTTTATGGTCAGATTTGCACTTCATCGATGGTATACATCGATTATGGAGTTCCCAAGCTAAACTTAGTTCCTCACCGACGTACGCTTATCGTTTTACTTATGACGGGCAGATTTCGTTAACCAAAATGGTCGCTAATACTACTATGCCAGGTATTTAAAATTTAATATAAACAGTAATTCTAATATTAATTTCATTTCAATGAACTTTAATTTCCCTTAGTATGAAAACTTATCTTTTGTTATCAGGTTCTGCTCACTTCGATGAGGTACAATACCTTTTTAGTATGCGTATTTTTGAGGATTTTAATATTGTACAACTGCAGAAGGATACATCTGATTACAAAATAATGGAAAAAATGACTGAACTGTGGGTGAACTTTGCTAAGTATGGGTAAGCTTTTATACAGTACACTTTAAAAATACAATTTTGTTTCCAATGGCAATTTTGAAGTACTAGTAATTGTTCTTAGTAGTAGTAATTATTACTACTTAGTAGTAATTACTCTTAATGTTGATTATAAAAGAAAATTTGTTATATTTATTCCCCATAATATTTTGTTTAAAGAAATCCAACGCCTGTGAAGACTGACTTAATAAAAACTGACTGGCTGCCTTTAAACAATGACAAAATCTTTCGTACATTAAATATAAATGAAGAATTGAAAATGGAAAACATAGTGCATTTAGATGATCAACTATCATTGAAAATCCACGCAAAAAATAAACTATAACATGAATGAGAAATTTATGCACTAGCTACTTGTAAATTATGGAAAATATTTTATAAAATGTTATTACGTTGGGCATCGG
Organism: Sycophila texana; assembly: GCA_035582955.1. Taxonomy (NCBI): domain Eukaryota; kingdom Metazoa; phylum Arthropoda; class Insecta; order Hymenoptera; family Eurytomidae; genus Sycophila; species Sycophila texana. Next base: position 3,513 of record JAWWEN010049239.1, read on the forward strand.
AAGAAGTTATTTACGTCCGAATCTGGCGACAACGAATTTATTAATTGCAACTTACGCACATATTATTTATAATGTGTTTTAGCACTGATTAAATCAAATTAAACATTGAAAAATCAATGAAAAAACAACTTGAATTTTTTTTTCTTAAAATTAGACACTTCCTCAGATTTGGTCACATAACAAACTAGATATCTGAAATATAAAAAAAAAAAAATCATATGCTTTTTTAATGCGATAATCTAACGATAGCAATGTTTACTCGGCTGTCTACTGATAATTGTTTTTGCTGTCTCAATGACGATGTATTAATTAATCCCTAATGAATTAAAAATTAATTTTATTTTTTATTTAATGTCTATTAAAAAAACTATTTTTTATGAATCAAAATAATAACTTGTAATTGTTTAAAATTTGAACATAAATAGACTTTTATTTTGCCATTAATAATTTTCATTACACCGGTGAAAAAAGTGTAAATCTCATTGATTATAGCATGACATTTTCGTAAAAAATTACGAGATAAATTCCCTAAACTCAGGAAACGAAGTATAACAAAATAATGAAACAAAATTAAATTTGCAAATTAAATTTACACTTTCATCGTATTATTATTTAAAAAATACTAGTATAAATGATTCATGATTTGCAAAAAAAAAAAAAAAAACATAATTTATCAACTCTGCACTGCTTCATGCACACTTGCATATTGTTGCATGTGCTAAATCAGCATTTCACGCCGTCATTGAACAAAAAATACGATATTAGCTTGTCAGAAGTGATATCTGAACTCTTGTTAATTATCTCGTCTTCGTTCAGTCGCTAAACTCACACTTGTCGAAGAATAAATGACGCCAATGAAGAGGGCAGTACTTGATGATATAATGAGAGCATTCTGAGATTGCAAAATTGTCAGTTTTGGCTCGGAATTCAGTGAGAAAACATCTAAATGTCGCAGCTGCTGGTAGATACGAAAAATGGACGCCTACGCGGTTCCGTGCAAAAAGATATCGACGGTAATGACTTCCTGGCTTTCAAAGGAATCCCGTATGCAGAGCCGCCAATTGGTGATCTGAGATTTCGGGTAATGTAGTTATTAGATAACACATTTTATTTTTTATGCACATATGTTGTAGTCACATTTTTGTAACACTTTACTCTCTAAATCTGAATTAGTGAAATTTCATGTACATGATACATATAAAAGTATTTCACTAATTGAATTAGTAGAGTATTTTTCACTAAGAGAAATGTACTATTGCAGGATTGATATCATTAAACACTATAAATAAATACATTTGCTATATAAAGCATTATTTCTTATTTAATCAACAATATTTGCATGAAATGTAATTTTGCTATATTAACAGTTTCATATTATCGAAAAGTGCACTTATCTAATAAGCATTGTTTAACTCAGTCAGCGAATTTTTTAATAATCAGCAAATCTAAATATTTTAAATTAATGGAATCTTTTAGGATCCACAACCTGTTAAATCATGGCAGGGCACAAGAGATGCACTGAAGTGTGGTCCTGTAGCCGCACAATACGATTTTTTCACCCAATACAAGGGAGGCTCCGATGATTGCCTCTATTTAAATGTGTACACAAAATCTATAGAAAAAAATGTTCTTCGACCTGTGATGTTTTGGATCCACGGAGGTGGATTTGTATTTGGATCTGGCACTGATTTATTTTTTGAGGCTGATTATTTCATGAAGAAGGATATAGTACTTGTAACTATAAACTATAGATTGGGCGTTTTAGGTAAGATTTTAACATGTAATTTATAGTGATAGCGCTATATTCTAAGAATAAATTATAATTCACACACAGAGAGAAATGTTATAACATTTCTCTCTTATATATTATAATTCTTTATAGTAAATTGAGTCAGAGACTAGTCGAACGAGAAAAAAGTTACCCGATTTATAGAACAAATTGCAAATAGTATAGCGAGCAAAAATTACGATTAAAATTAAAATACTTCCAGTAAAAATTAGTAGAAGTATTGTATTTTTCTATAAATTTCTTCTTCGAGTGCAAAATTATTAAAATAACTATTGATTTATTTATGTACCAAGGGAGTAAAATAGGCGATTATTCCTGTGGGACAAGTCTAAGCTTTAGCGTGAGCAGTAAATCACTCAAGGGGATTATCAACTATTACGGTTGATTAGCATTATCTAAAGGAATAATAATAGTTAACAATTTGATCGTAGCCTAATTTATTATAAGGATTAAAAGAATTTAATTATTTATTCTCATTTCAATATTTTTAATGTCATTATTTTTTAAAACTCCACATTCTAAAATAGAATATTATGGTCTTTTCAAAACAGGATTTCTGAATTTACAAGACGAAATATCCCCTGGAAATTATGGTTTGAAGGATCAAGTAATGGCTCTGCAGTGGGTTCGAGATAATATAAGAAACTTTGGCGGTGATCCCCATAACGTTACCATTTTTGGCGAAAGCGCAGGGGGTGCATCCGTCCACTACCTGACCGTATCACCTCTGGCCAAAGGTTTTGTCACGTATTATTTTATACATAATTTTGTAATTTTATAAATAATTTTGTTGTTTTATAAATAATTTCAAATATTTGTAAAAAGGTCTTTTCCATCGAGCAATTTCTCAAAGTGGTGTAGCGATCTGCCCTTGGGCCTCGGTGCACGAAGAACCAAAGAAATACGCGTACGAGCTGTGCTCTGCTTTGGGAAAAAATACAACGGACCATAAGGAAATCGTGAAATTCTTGCGAACAGTTGAGCCTATGAAATTAATTGAAGTTCAAGTACAATTAGTCAACGACAAGGTTGGTGTATTATTAAAATAAAAAGATTAGTGTATTCTAGATAATTAGGTGGATCCGTCATATTTAAAATAAGCGGATGAAAAAATCATTTTTGAATTAAAATTGTTTTTAGGTGCAAAAACAACTCATCAACTACTTTATACCTGGCGTAGACGATAAATCGCCTAATCCATTTATGCCTGTACCCATCGAGGAAGCCGCTAAAAATGGTGCACATGTGCCATATTTATTAGGCTACAATAAATACGAAGGCACAGTGTTTTTCGAAAGTAAGAAAATTCTAACACAATATATAAGCAATTAAAACACATGATTTCAATTTCTGGTTGTACTCTTTTGCAGTATTCCCAGTCCACGATTACGAAGACAGAGATGCAAATTTTGATTATTATATTCATCCCCATACTGTAAAATTACTTCAATCCTATAATGCCACGACAAAGGATCTGCGGCATATGTACTTTCAGAATGAAAAGATAACTAAGGACAATTTCCAAAAATTCAGTGATTTGACAGCCGACGCTCTGTTTGTTCTCCCCATTCACAAAATTATAAAGACACAAGTTGAGCAGAGCTCTGCACCCACGTACATGTACCACTTCACTTACGACGACCTCGCAATCTCGAAATTACCGAGCAAGAATTCAGCAGCACCTAGTAGCTAAATTAACTAATAAAAAAAAGAATAACGTACAGTGCCTCAAGTTAATTTAAATTAACATTTAATTCCAGGGCCTTCGCATATGGATGAATTGCTGTACTTGTTTAAAATGAAAATTGTGAACGAGATGATTGGTGCAGAATCTATTAAAAGAGATACCAAAAGTTATAGAATGATGGAACTGATGCTAGAATTGTGGACCAATTTCGCTAAAACTGGGTAAGATACACGTACATGGGAATGTCACTTGTTTGGATCACGGATTTTGTTAAAACTTTGAGAACAATTTTCTTTTGTTAAAATATAAAGAAAGCCAAAATATTAAGTTCTCATGCTCGAAATTTGAATACAGTAAGCTCCAATTTTGAGTGTTTGGGCCTAATGTTTTGGCTTTCTTCATGTTTTGGCAAAGAAAATCATACTTAGTTTGCTTGAATAGAATTAAGGCTCAACGCCTTAAATTCTACATAAAAATTTTCATGTTTTTTGTAGTCAACCAACTCCCACAACATCTGAATTGGTACCTTCGCGTTGGCTGCCAGTAACAGATGGTACAGTTCTTCGTCATATGAATATTGGTGAAAATTTACAAATGGAAAAAACCTTGAATCTAGAAGAACAATTATACTCTAAAGCAAGATTACAATAACCTATTAAATAAGCAATTTAAGGGTCCGATATAGTATATTGAGATATCGGCTTATTATTATTTTGGAATAATATGCCATTATATTAATTTATGCATATTTTATACTATAACTTTAAAATGGTTATTATATTATTTTTAAAATTATGAAATTTTATACGATTTATTTTTTATATTTTATACGATGTTTTATGTAAAAGGATATATTATAAATCTGCCTTTTGTAAATACTGTAATTTACAATAATAAACTATTCTATTCTAATCTATTCTATTCTATTCTATTTAGGCACATGAAAATAAAAGAAGCTAATATTTTAGACTGTAACAGTCAATGATTTAGAAGTGGATTGTAACAGATTACAAATGATTATATAAGAACAAATGATCATTTCCTGAGGAAACTTTTTTCTGCACTCACTGATAATTTCCAATCGTGCAGTGGCCTCGGTCCTGCCCACGTCGTTCTCGAGCGTCACCCTGTAGAGCCCGGCGTCCTCGAGGGTGACCTCGGCGATCTCCAGTATCCTGATGTCGTCCTTTTCCTTGATACTGATGCGAGCGCTCGACGTGACGGGTAGCCCATCCTTGTCCCAGGCGCACCAGGGCACCGGGTGTCCAGCCACTGCGCACTGGAACCTTACGGTCTCGCCCTCCTCGGCCACGCGATTGTGAGGTATCGTGTAGAACTTCGGCGGGCATATTCGAGGCTTGCGCCGCAGGCTGCCAGCCGCGTCTACTCGCCGCGGTAGATTCATCGCCTTCAGCTCGCGACCGCCTGTCAATCAGATGTTTTAGGATAAATTTTACAGTTATTCTTGATTCGTAACAGTTATTTATGCACCAAGGGAGTAAAATACGAGATTATTCCTGCGGGAGAAGTCCAAGCTTTAGCGAAGGCAGCAAATCACTAAGGGAATAATCACATATTATTCCCGAGGTGCATGTACAAAATTGTTCATCCTAATCATTTACAGTCCACTTTATTATTTTGACAACTACTCAAATTAATAAGTTCGATTCGAAGCTAAAATATGTCTAAAAAAGTTAAAATGTATCTTCGCAGAATAGAATGTGTCTCCGGGGAGTACATTTTCTCTCCGGAAAGTAAAGTAAATTCTCCGGGGAATAAAATGTCTCTCCGGGGAGTAAAGTGTTTCTTCGGGGAGTAAAATGAGTCCAGAGAAAAAAAATATGATTTTACTTCCTCTGCGGTTGTCGATAAAGTTTCTTAAAATCAGATACAGAGCTCTCGGTATGCTTTTTCAGGACAAAATGTTACTAACTTACATGCGGAGTAAATAAACCATCGAGTCGCGGATTCCCCTGAAATTTTTCAGACTGATTCTTTGATCGAAAATAGTGAACGCGTATCTCAGGATTTCGTCTAATGAAGCCTAGCAACGAAAATGATGCTTTTTTTTATTAGGAAAGGAAAAATATATTTATGAAAATTTCTAAAAAAAAAAATCCACGAGACTCGGTTGGTTGATCCTTTTCTTGTAAGTGCAAGTAATGTACAACAAATTAAAACGTAAACTTTATTACTTCGTTATTTTATTTACCAAAAAATACGTTTGAATATTATTAAAGTAATTTAATATTATTGTATTCTCTTAAAATATTTAAAAAATGGTCTTACGAGAGAGGCCAGGTGATAAACTTCTGACAGGTGTCGATCTGGGAGTCGATCGAGGAGTTGAGTTTGCTGAAAGAAGGCCCTGAGGCCTCGAGAGTAGTGGTTGGCTGAGAATATTTTCCTTACCCTCCGGAACTTATGCAAAAAAAAAAATAATAATTTTTTTTAAGAACTCTCTGTAAACTATCAAAGTGTAAACAAAAAGAATCTTTATTATTAAAAATGTTGTTCATGTTAATTAATCGAACACGTTATTGTGCATACCACACAAGTTTCTATATCCAAGATTTTTCTCACGTATTAGCATACGTAAAAGCATAGGTACTTTGTTTTGATGATTGGCCATCGATGGCGCGCGTCAAAGAAGCGGAAATTTAATGACGACATTGCAATTTCAATTAATCATTTCAATTTCAATGGTAAGCGCAAAGACAATGGCTCAATGAATCCCATTGTAATAAAATCTCGCACGTAGTCGTTACAAATTCTTGTTTTTCATAAGTTTTGAAGAAAAAAAGTACATAGACAAGTCGAAGCAACTTACCATCAACAACTAGACAGGCAGAAGTAAAGGCTTTCCCCAATTCATTGGTGGCGACGCAAGTGTACTCCGCTTCGTCTTCGGGATAAACGTGCTGTATGCTAAGCGTCGCAGTTTCACCGTCGAATTCCGCGGAGAAGTCACCATCCAAAGGCAAAGGCTGCGTAAAAGTGTTTGTGTTAAATGTGACGTGTCGTAAAAGCAATCGTACAGAAATGGAAGCATACTTTTCCAGATTTTTCCCATCGAACGTTCGGAGGTTCTGTCGGTGCGTAAACTTGACACTCAAGAGTAACGGCGTCCCCATCACAACATCGAATGTCTTTCAGTTCCTTTTTAATCGATGGAACGCTGAGAACATCTCTAAAAATTTACATAAAATAGTTTAGGCAATGATTGGTAAATAAATGTTTAGCTATTACTATTCGTGTGATGTAACACACCCTTTGATGGTGCCTTGATCGACGCTACCCTTCCCTTGACCTAAAACAGGAAAAATTATTAAGTACAATTCTTTTAAACAATTTTAATATTTAATTTAATTAATTCAACGAGCTATATATCCCTTTTCTACAATTAAATTATAATATATATAAAACCGTAGTAATATGCAGCGCAGAGGGTTAAAAGGTATTAAAATTTTTTATTATTATTTATTTATTAATAATCAACGGACAATGCGCCCTTTACATTTTAGAAATATAAAAGGTAAAAAATTTAATATAATTTGGAATTAAATCAGTTTTAAAATCTGGTTTGAAAGTTAATAAGCATGAAGAAATCAATAACTATTGCAATACACTATAAAAAAAACATCTTGTTTAACAAATAAAAATTTTATGTATAATAGATAGGTCACTTAATTCAGCATTGCTCAAAAAACTTTCGACTAACAAGAATACACGTTGTAATAGTCTCCATAAATTAAGATCTTTTAAAAATTATATGCACAAGTTTTCCACTAAATCGTCATACGAAATCTCCTTCGTCCAGCTCTATAACTCAATTTTTAATACGATGCATCATTTATCATAATTTTTAGCATATTCTATTTATATATATATTCATCAAAACTAGTTTCGTTCTACGTCGAGCAGGGACTGCGCGCCGACGAGTTAACATTTAAATTCAAAGCGTATACAAACAGATAAGGATGAAAAGAAAGTGAAAAAAAGAGATAAAAAAACAACAACAAAATACATTGCAGCAGGCAGGCAGTCCTTTAAAAATTCAACGACGTAATATAAGTTGCGCGTGACCGCACCATTGATCCGCATTGCTTACGCACCTTTGGCATAAATCTGTAATGATATTACGGCCTTCGCCTCGCCGTGCTCGTTCTTAGCGAGCACCGAGTACGTGCCCGTGTAGTCGAGCTTGGCATGGGGAATTTCCAGGCGATACTGAGGACCTGCTCCGATGCGCCGGAAATGCGCCGCGTCCCGGTAGTAGTCCGGCTGCAATGAGAATGAACGATTCATTATTTATTACTCGTTAATTAGGGCAATTCGTAAAAAGTAATTATGTTTTTTTTTCTTTCAATTTTTGTGCAATTATAAACTTCTGTTTGAAAGATATGCTTATTTTTGTATATAACCCTTTTAAAAAATATTCGAGGACCTGGCGGGAAATTGTGAAATCTTATATCTAAAGGTTTGTTTCCTACTCTCTAAAGTTGAAACAGTGAAAACAGTGAAGTTTGCGCACTTATAACTATTTTACAGTGAAAATTCACTGA
>JAWWEN010049250.1:0-11553 GCA_035582955.1 Sycophila texana
TCCCTGCTCAGTGGGGAGCCTGCTTCTCCCTCTTCCTCTGCTGCTCCCCCCACTTGTGCTTGTGCTCTCCCTCCCTCCCTCCCTCTCTCTCTCCCTCTCTCTCCCTCCCTCCCTCCCCCCCTCTGTCTCTCCGCGAGCGCATAGTACTCCTTTTTTTCTTCTTTTTTGTAACACGAGCGTCTGTTGACTATGTTTCTTTTCTCGCTCCCTCGATTTTGTACGCGCATTATCGCGGCAGCGCGGGGAGAATGATTTAGGATCGCGCGCCGTGCGCGCGCACGTGCAAACGGAAAGTGTGCACGCGCTGCGAGGCATGCACCTACGCGGAGGGACTCTCTGCCCTCCGATTCCGCGCGCGCGCGGACTCCCCTTATCTGTCTCTGTGCCTCGTTAACGCACGATTAACTATTAATCTTTCTAGACGGCGGTGTGCTTCCTATCTTCGACCGTCCCACCGGTTTTATCGCTCTGCGCGCGCTTTACTCCCGTTTTCTTGGATCTTGGGAAATGCATAATTGCGCGCGTGCGTTTTTTTTTTGCCTCTCGTCTGCTCGAAGTGGCTGAGCTGTAGTTCAGATTAATTTTCGATTAATTCGATTAATCGCTCGGTTAATGTTCTCGTTTCGTTTCGATGTCGAAATCGAGCCTTTTTTTTTTTTTTTTTGTAAGTTCAAAGAAACTTTTTAGCCTTTTATAGGCATGGCTGTATCAACCGCCGGCTATTTTTAGACGCTTGTGACAAATATTCCGATAAGCTGTTGGCCGATAAGATAAGGAAGGCTTAATCGACGTCAAGCTCATACGTAAATTGTTTTTCAGAAGTCCGAGTTAAAATGTAGTATATAAGGTCGACATAAGATGTCACAGAGAAAGCCGGCCTTCTTGCACTTATACGATTTTGCGCAGTTGCGAACACTTGAGTCTAAATAAACGGCACTATTTACAGCATAGGCTGCAGGCAAAAAAGCAGCCATTGAATTCGAACGGCCGTATCGCATTCCACGCGCATATACACTCGAAACTTAGAAGGGAAACAATTTTAAAAAATTGCCGCACTTGTTGCAGTACGCTACAAAGTGCAAGTATTACCGCCGACTTTAGCAGAAGAAAAAAAATAAAGAAAAAACGCGCTCTTCCGCATTTAGAGCGCGCGTGGAGTCGCACGTGTCCTTAATATTCCCGTAACCTCTGAGCACCTATACAAGTCTCCGGCAGCGATCTCGCGATTGGCTTCGCCACGACCCAGACCCTGAATTTTATCTCTCCTTGACTCGTCGTGCCGCTCCTCTAGAGTTTCTCTCTCTCCCTCTCTTGCTCTTTTTCTCTCTCTTTCCTAGGCTCCGGTAAAAGATCGACAGCGCGAGACTCTGGCTCACCGGCTAATAGATGCCACTAACAGGAATGACGTACTTAACGATCTGCAGAAGCCGCCGAGTGTGTACGGACGGTTTCTAGGAAACGATCCCCTACATTTCGATTATTTTACGGTGTCGTCCCTCGGCTCTCCTCTGAGACCTCTTATTGCACTGGCTAAATTGGGTTGAGAAAAGAAAACTACTTGACGACGACTCGCTTCATCGTGTTGCAATTTATACAATGTAATTTAGTCGTTTTCAAAACGAGTTGTTTAAGTGTGCTGATTTAAAATAAGAAAAACAAAAAATTAGTTAACTTCGTGACGCTGCCGATCGGATACGAGTTTTCCCTGATTGACATATTTTTCATGTTTTCTCGAGGTAGTTCTTTATAGGCGGCTGCGCGAATTAAGTAGAAGTTTACTTGCAAAAAGATAATTATAAATGATCAATTTATTCCAATAGAATCTAAATTATTGCATCGATTTCTAACGTCTATCGAATCACCGTTTGCGACTGTAAATGCTCTTTATGCAACTCTGTGCGTGAAGTAGTACTTCACGCACTAGTGCGCATTTTTGCGAGTACTAAATTAGCACTAAGATAGACATCGTTGCATAAAATATTTTTCGATACTATTAGTAATTGAAAAGGATTTGATTAGTTACAAGATAAATTTCCGGTTAAATCGTGCCAAAATGTAAAACGTTTTGGGTATTATATCTTTATAGTTCATTTCGCGAATGGATTAATGAAATAATCATAAATTTCACCTTTTTCAAATTATTCTGAAATGTATTTTAAATAAATATGTTTTAATAAAAAATTTTATTTGTTATATTACATTTTATTTAGTATCAAGTTTGGATACGATCTTAAATGTTATTCTTTTTAAATTTGCATATAAATGATCCCTTCTTCCATTACCGCCATATGATCCCGATAGTTTTATAATAAACTAATTATGCTGAAAGTTTCGTGAAAGTCTTGAAAGTTTGTTTACCTAAGAACTTCCTTAAGTTACAGCGTAACTGAATTTTTATTAATATTCGCTTAACCATTAATTTTCCTAAAAGCAATATCACTGTTACTAGAAGAAATAGTAACTTTTTTCTAAGCCAGTTTTCTCGATGTCATTTCGAGCGAAAAAAAATGTAGGCACCATCGCGGCACTAATTGATGAATTACGCTTGGCACGTGGCATTTTTTTCTGGTATACCAAGGTACCTACTCGAAACCCTCAATGGATTCTTCTTTCATGCCGATTGTATATGTATAAATTAGAAAATTGTAAGGATATAATTGTGATACACGTGTCACTGATGTCGAGGATAATAACTTGATCTTATTCTTACATCATGACCTGATACCAAATGAATGGATTTGAAATAAATGATCAAATTACTACGTTACTATCTAAAAAATGATAAATTTATTGTAATTCAGATGGTAATATTATTATGAATAATATTGCGACGAAAGTTTTAGCAACTCATTTTTAAACGACTAAAGAACGAATAGTTTACTTCTAAATGAATATGCATTTAGCACGGACTAAATAAAGGTTAATTAATGGATTTGTCATAATACTGATTCGAAGTTATTAAACCCTGTGGTATTATCACGTAGGCTTGATTTAAATTCAGTACATCGAACTTTAGTTAGTTTAGTTCAAAACTCATGTAATCTGCGCCATCCGAACATAAATTATTTTAATATAGTGCAGATCAACTGAATAATAAAAACCACACATAAATTAGCAATCTAAAATTACAAATGAATATTTCTTATTAGAATTTTTTAATCGCTCTGACATAGCTCGGTAATTACACCTGTTTGAAAACCATTCAATAAAATCTTTCCTTCTTCTGGCATCACACTTTTCTATGAACAGTGAAATCACTCGACCCTTTCAACATTCACGCACCAATCCCGATTTTCTTTAATTATTCAACATACAGCTCCTGCCATGATTTCCGTCAATCCATGCTCGACTTTAAAAAGCGACGAAAACTTAATTCCATCGAAGTTCGAGCTTCGGCTCAGCGGCGTTTTCTTTCCGCGTATCTGACAACCGCACGCACTGCTCCTTTGTCTCGGCTTTTTTTTTGCTCCCGTTCCGCGCATAATAATTGCTGGCTACATCACGCCTCGCCAGTCTCTTTATCTTGTGCCGCTTCATCTTGCCTCCTCTCCTCCTCCTCCTCCTCCTTGGCGTTTTGACGTTTGTTGTTTCCCCGTCGATGATTTCGCATCGTCCGTGTTCACGTGCGCCGCGAGGATCGATCCCAGCGTCTCATTACGACTTTGTTCGTATTTTTTTTTTTTTTCTGGAAATTAATGTTGGATGATTTTTTTTCGCGAGGCGATTATCGAGTGTCATTTACTGAGGTGATCCACTATGCTCGATTTGAAATTCGTTTTTCTGTCAGCTGCACACTGGACGTTTCCTCGTCGATGCATTTCAAATAAAGCATAATAAAAGGCTGATTGCTTTTAGAAAAAATTGAGACGTCCATTAGTCGATTGGTATGTGAACTGGTTGAAACAATTATATTGGGGCGATGCAGCAAAAATAATTAATACGTAAACTTTAAATACTATGAAATTCTATGAAAAAAAAACTTGATTAGCAGCGCTTCTAAAGTTTTTGAGTGATTTATAACTCGGGCGAATTATTCGCTTTGTCAAGAGCAACGTGATTGCATTGAATGTTTGAAACAATGAAATTGAACAATGAACAATGAATAATTCATTCATCTTTGTTTCATAAAGTTAACATTTTATTTTCAAATATTTAAAATGCTTATTATGGTATGTGAATTAAATAAGCACAGTGATATTAAATTATATATCAAATTGCAATTATCGGCAATTATTTACATCGAGTTAATAATAATGTATTTTATGCGCCCAGGATTGTTGTTAAAATATTAAAACCCCTACAATACGTTACTTAATATAATTTAATTGTATGTTTTTAATTATACAATTTATACATAATGAAAGCAGTATCATTAACATTTAATGTTATTCTTGTCGTATTTTTAACTCCATTTACTCAAATTTCTGAAACATTGATGCAAAAATATAATTTGCATATTTTTAAATTTTCACTGCTACTAAAAATGAATATATTTGCACGTGCGACTATTTTTAACATTTTTTTTACAACAATAACGAACTTTGAGTCTGAATAAAAAAGTACATTCTTGTCATTCTTGAAGACCTTTAATATGCAAAAAGCACGTGTAAAATTCTGATTATTTCACTATGAATACGCTTAACAGAAACTCACAAAACGATAAATAACTTTTACGTCAAGATGAAAGTTTTTTTATTCTACACTAAATGTTTTGTAACGACTTCTTTAGCACATGTTTCTTTTCTTAAGTTAAAATTTCTACATTTCCGGCAAATATTATTTTATAGTCGTTAAAGTTTAAACTTTTCGGTGGTTGATTCTCATTTCTTTTTTTGGGCAAGGCCTACAGCCAACCAACCAAAGTGTTTAAAAGACTAACAAACCGAGCGTCTGACTTGTTCTTTTGTGGCTGATTAAAATTTACCTTTTCTATATATAGTTTGTATAAATCACTTTAGTCATTCAATTTTAATTCGAACGCAATCGTCTCTCCCCCCTCTCCCTTTTAATTTAATCATTTCATCGAAGAGAGAAATGATTCATGCGAAAAACGAGTCTGACCCGTACGTATCGAGGCAGGTGCCTATAATGACATCATTCGTTGACGAGAGTGCTGCTGCTCCCACGCAGCAGTAAAACCGTGATCGACAATGCAAACACTCGAGTTTACGATCTGCAAATCGATTCTCAAGACTGCACCCGCGACAGAAGTTCACGAGATCGAGTTAAGCTGCTTCTTTTCTTTATGTATACGCTTCGTTTGAGAGGATGATTTATAGAGGCTCTACTCCTTTGCACTCAACTATGCATGCCTTATAGACCGTTTTAGAATGAAAAATTTGTACACTACTAACATTTCAGTGATACATACAGGTGCCACAATTTCACCTGTAGCTGACTTCCGCTGAAAAAAAAATCAGTTGTAGCATACCTAAATATAGCGTATAATGACGTACGTAATCCCGAGAGTAGTACACATTACTGCCTACATCGTAAAACGCTGTAAATTATTTCCCGGTGCTCAGCGCCGCCTTTGTAAATTTTCTCTTCGATCTCTCGCCGACAACAATTGACAGCTCAATTAGCCTCGCCGACAGATATCACGGTTGATTGACTTTTCTCGCAAGAAAAACAAAAAGTCCAGCCTGCACAGAGCGTAAAAAAAAACTGCAGCCTCTGTAAAAAAAAAATAAAATAAAATAAAATAAAATAAAAATATAACAGCAGCGAATCGAAAATTTTCCAGAGACGCGCGTAATACACTACACGGAAAGACGTTTCTCCAGAAAAAAATATATAGTTAGTAGATGTACAAAAGCGATACCTTTTGGCTGAAAATACACGTACAAGTATATTAATTTAAAGAGGTTAAGTGAGTATTATAATTTATGAAACAAAGTATGCGATTTTCTACGTGGTACCCGTTTTAAATAGTCCCGGTAGCATAAAATGAGGAACGCAGCAGTTGTTACAGAGGATCTCATTAAGGTACATCTAAAACACATTAAAAAAGTGACGGTATCAAAATTTACGGTGTTTTCATTTTTAAGTAGGCTTTCTTTCGGCTGAAATCTCTTTCCGTCTTATACCCTGCATGCACCGCGGAAGCGGCCGCGCGCGGACGGTCTCCGTCGGGGCAAGGCGTCGCGCATTAGCTCGCAGGAGGCGTAAGGGTGCGTTATTCTCGGCCGCACTCGCTATATTTAGAAGCGAGACCACCTTGAGAGAAAGAGCGCGCGTTCGCGGACCGATCGGCCCGAGGGAGGAGTAGGGAGAAAGGGCCGAGGGGGAGGAAGGGGGAGGGGGAGGGGGAGCTTGTGCAACGCCCGTGCATTGTCCGAGAAAAAAAAGGAGGAACTCACCTCCTCCTCGTCCTCCTCTTGTTGCTCCTCTTCTTTCCCGGGCCATTGTTCGACCGGTTTCTCGCTCCGCTCGCGCGCTCCTCTTCTCGATTCCGTGCTCTTGCTGCTCCCTTTTGCCGGCTCGCCCGCATGCAGCAGGCGTAGCTCGGGGGACCCTCTCTCGCAGCCCCGAAAGACGCGCGGACTTCGCGGCGCCCTGCCGCGGCCGCGAGCGGGACGCTATTATGAGGAGCGCCGGGAGTAATTGCCGTTTTGGGCTCGCGGCTCGTTTGATGCCGGCCAAACTCAGTTTCGTATGGGTGCGAGAAGATTCGCTGATATGAGGGCGAGCTTTGATTTTCGAGCAGTGCTTGCTGTGGAAAAAATATTTACACCGAGAGAAAAGTTTAGTAGCGGCTATTACTAAAAAAGGACTAACCGTTGCTAAATTTTATAGTGCTATAGAGGACCAACTATGTAATATATTGATTTTACTAAATTAAATCTAGAATCAATACTTTAAAAAATGCTATCTTTTACTATAAATTTCCAACTATATGAGAATAGTGAAATTAAATATTGTTTAAGATTACATATAGTATATTTTACTATATTTTATGAACTAAATGAAGTAGATGGCTTTACAATACTTGTCTATTTATTATATTATGCTTTATTATAGTATATTTCATCAAAAAATTTAGATTCCGTTACTATCTAAACTCCATTTTACTGTATAAGCTAGTACGATTTAAATATACGATTTTTCTCGGTGTAGTTTATGCGTGCAAAATTGAATGTTCAGTAGGAAAATGAGTATCTTCGATGTAGCTACTTTGGTAGACTTACAATAGAAGAAATGTCGTAAGAAAATTTACTATAAATTCTTGGACGTGGAGGACTGGCTTTAAACATAAAAAGTAATATCGTGAATTTTAGAAAAACTATACAAATTTTTTGTAAAAATTACGATATCTGTAGCAAATTTTACTACTACTACTACAGATTTTCGTACATATTTTTCTTAGTGTACAAGATATAATATGGTTTACAATGGTTCTTGTCGACATTTACGTAAATTACACATAGAATTGTATATTATTTTTTAAATATTATTATAAAGAACAGTTCAATAGCAATAAATTTTAAAGAAAAAATTCTTAAAAATTGATATTTTAACTGATGATCTGTATGATGTGAAATGTAATATGTTTCAATAATTTTTCGCAAACACTGCAGATTAATTGGAGAAAATCATGAAATTAAACATATTTATCAACGGTACAGAAGTGCATTTTATAATCAAAGTGAAATTACACTTTTATAGAATATATGCTGTAAAATTTATTCTTGAAGTGAGATAAAAAAATTTAATGCACATAAAATACCTGTACACTGGGTATATGCTTAATAAATATTATACAATTTGATATGAGATATATTCTATTACGACTTCGATGCCCGACAAGATATGAGAATTGATAAATCAATAATACTAATTATTAAATTGAAAATAAGAAGTCGCGAATATTAAACGAAGCATAGATTTTAATATTGAACAGTTATAGTTATTCAAAAAAATATTTTTTGTCTTAAATTAACGTACTTAGTATGAAAATAATTGAATTAGTTATAACTTGTTATGAAAGTATATCGGCGGTAAACATCAAGTGAAAATCGGATGTCACGATTGTTAAGCTAAGATTGTGGTTAATTCGAGATCAATAGCTTTGAGCCTTCAAAATCGTTTACCGTTCACGATAAATTTATCTTTCGAGGCCTTGACTAATCCACTTAAGTAATAGATTAAGGACTCTTGAAAAAATTAAACACTAACCTCTTGTCTTAAAGATCTGATCGCTTCGAGAGTGAATTGGAGATTTTTTTGATTACTTTTTTTCTATACTGAACTTTGATTACTTTTTTTCTATACTCCGTCTACACTAACTATAGAATTGGGAGCCTTTTAGTTGTCTTTTTTTCCCGCAAAAGTGACAGATGAATCAACATTGATTTGATTCTGATTGAATATATTTAGTAAATGAGTTTAAATTTCTAGACGTGCACGTAAATTAAATCATTAAAATAACACATCACACAAAAAAAATAAATAAAACGATCAGTATAAAAAATTGCTTCATTATTTAAACATTAGTTGACTATGATGCTTACAAAAAAGTTCATAAAAATATTCTTGGAACTCGTTCGAATTAAGCGTCGGTGATTTTTAATGAACCACATTTATTACGTGAATTACGTCGTTGAGATTATATTACTGACAAAAAGTTCGAAATCACCAGTAGTAGATGAATCATTATTTTTACTTACATTTAAGAGCCACTTAATTAATGCATTAATTAAATCGCCGATCCTATGCCAAATATCGTATATTTCAACGAAATGCACATAAAGTGACAAGTAATTAAGTACGCGTAAAAAAAAGAAAAATCAATCTTGACGCGTGCAGAATAATATCGTTTAAGGAAATGCGTAAAAAAGCTATTGACTTTCATTCCAACTGCAATGACGTTTTCTGCATTAATGTTTAATTTTAATTACTGACTATTTTTAGATAAATGATTCTCAACATGTTGCAATTAAAAGACACGGGTATAAAGTTCTTATGAGTGATATTTTCAGATAAATCTTGAAATTCTGAAAAATATGTTCTGATTAGATACAGTGTATGTGTAAAAATAACTTGTGTATTTATCAGGGTTGTATTATTGTTATTACCGTACTAGAAAAATACGTGAAACTCGTATGAAATTATAATCACATTTATTATTCATTTAAATTTAGCATCTAGCTGTCATTAATGATTTTTTTTAATCGTCCCGTTTATCAAAATAATATTTGCGTCATAAAGCACAGCGCATTATGAGCTTGCGCGTCATTTGAGGTACACAGTCATCAAGTCTGTTCTTTATGACAACAGCTGTTGAATCCCCTTATCTTTTCACCAAAAAACTTTAAAGCTTCCTTGTGTTCCAAAAACTTTTTTCTTTTCCTTCGGAATGATCCCGGTTAAACAGCATTAATACATGCAAATTTCTCTATATAAATATTTAACTACTATATTTTTAAACTATGTTGAATGTGTTGAAATCGCATAAATTTTTAAAGCAAATATACACGCACAAAAAGGCTAATTTACAAATACAAAAGAAAGTCAAAAAAGAGTGTCGATTCATCTTAAAGGTTCTAAAGAAACGTGGCCGAGTTTGATACCTTATAAGAATTAGCCGTGGAAATCGCGTATGAGTTCGCGCAATTATAACAGTTTTTCGGGGAATCCTCCGTAATCGCGGATTAATTTCGTCGTCGCGAGCGTCCCAAATATTATATCAGGGCCGACGGGCTAATTTTAAATCGGCATTGTCAGCGTTATCTCGCGCCCTCCTTCGTCACGCCATTAATTTTAGTCGGTTACCTCTGCCGACGATGAAAATGAATTTTGTTAAAACAGACATTGAATTCTTTTAGCCCAGAATGCTGCATCGCACAATAATACATAACAGCTACTCTCGATACGCGCGCCGTTACGAAATGACGAATTAATTTACATAGCATTTAGTGCTGGAAAAGAGAAATAAAATTTCTTTTATAATTATTTTACGACGTAAATTTCATACGTGAAATATGCGGCGCCAGTCGCGAGCGAACGTAAAATAACGATTCGGCGAAAAAAAAAATTTATTATCCGCGATGGACTTTATTATAAATACATCGCTAAGTCTCCTTTTAAATCTTTTTCAAGCGAAAGGCCTGCCCGGGCGTTCACCACGTTCACATATTCAATTTCGAGCTCGCATCTTATCGCGCCCTCCTTGACAAAAAGGTAACCAAACGCTATCAATCAAAATTACAAAAAAAAAAACACATTAAAAAAAAAAAAGAAAAACAAATTAGGTTACCAAACGTCAGATAAAAGTGAACGAGCGAAAAAAAAATGCGTCATCTGAACCCTGCACCTTTGGTGCAGTGCGCGCGTTATCAGTCCGTTTTTTCCTGCTCCTTCCAAATATAGCCGCCGATGGGCTGGCGCGCGACGATTACTGGCGGCGGGCGACATCGACGACGTGTACACCGCGATCGCAGCGCGACGCAACCGTTACGATAACGCGAGGCGCGAGCTCGCGGCTCCTTTGGACTCTCTCACCTCTAATTTATATGGTAATGAGCGCGCGTTGCGCCTACGGAGGCATGCGACTGCGCGCGCATTGCGAAAAATTTTCTCCAGAGTCTGTCTGTCGTCTTCGGTTTTCACTTCTATTTTTTTTTTTTTTTTTTTTTTTTTTTTGCTTCTTTTATATTTAAAATTCGTTTGCGTTTCGGTAGATGGGACGGTTATTTATGGCTGCTGGAATGCGCTGTATAAATGACCAGCGGTGCGTTTTTTTTTCTTTCTTTATTTTAAAGGTTTACTCATGTTACCACTTGAAGGATTGTTTATACTGACTGCATGATGACAATAAAGCGGTTTGCAAATGTATATAAGCAGTGATTTAAGCTGACGTTTAATTACGCGTAGTTATACTATAAATGTCTAATAAGAAAAATCTAATCGGCTTGCGTTGAGAGTGAATGAAATAAAGGTTATTAATTAAAGATATAAATAATGTGTATTTTGCAATTTTATACCGCTGCGTATGCAATAATAAAGGATTTATAAATAAAATTGATCAGGAGCAAAAATAGCTGTACTCGCCAGTGTCTGTTTCTATTCTCAAAACCGCCAATCTATTTATAGAACGCGACTCCTTCTCTCTGAATCAGCTCCTTGGCTCCCTTGCCATTAAACCCGTCCCCCCCAAAAAAAGACAATCCTAAAACCCTTCTCTTCGAGCTCTCATCCTTTCTATACCAATCCTTCGCTATACTCTTCCACTGACCTGGCCGGCTGTTTAGAACCCGTAAAAAAACACCTACAATCGCCACGCGCACCATGAAATTGATTAAATTTGAAAGATTTTGTAAAAAGGTTGTTAGTGTTAATAAAATAGTAAAAAAAAAATTGGCAGTTTAAATAAAAAGAAGCGAAGAAAAATCTTCTTTTAGTAAAATTTGCAATAGTTATTGTAATAACGTGTTCTAAAAATTTAATATAATTGCATCTATACTTTTAACCTCTGCACAAAAATTCATGGAAGCAGCCTATAAGTATAACAATGTTTCCTGAAAATTTCAGAGTGGATGCAGATTTCGTTTT
>JAWWEN010049271.1:0-11549 GCA_035582955.1 Sycophila texana
CGCGCGTTGCGGCCTCGTAGGCAAGTCGTTCATTCGAACTTAGGCTTGCCTCGAGGCGCTACCGCGCCTCCTGATTACATATATTAATACTGCAATATAATAATACAAATGCTTTAATTTAAATTAGAAACACAACCAATATATATAGATAAAGTTTTTGATTTGTCACACTTTGCCAGTATACGATTCATGATCTTTTAAGAAACTATTAAGAAAAGAGTGGACACAAATACTTTTTAATATTTTTCAATTTATGCAGTTCTCTATCAAATAAAACATACGCATAACGTTTCCTTTAACCCTTTCAGTCATACGTCCTCTGTAGAGGACAGATAATGAAGGTAATGTAATTTTATGAAAAATATTAATTCGCTGATCATTTAATATATTAAAACGTCTCTAACTGAACATATACATTAGTATGTGCAATGAAAATTTCAATTTTGTTTTTTTTAAGTAAAAGAAATATTTAAAAAAAAATCTTTTTATGGTTTAAAAAAAATTCGTGACTGAAAGGGTTCTGTTTTATTTTGTCACTTAATAATTGATGAATTTAACTTAACTTTATGTGCAAATAAAATTTAAACATTTTTTAAAATCAATAAAACCGTAGCCTCGTCTACACCGCACCTACATTTCTTGCATTAATAAATAGGATTTTGAAATTATCTTAAAAAAACCAATTTCAAATTTATATAAATTAAAATTTGTTCCCTTAGAATCGCAGCCTCGCATGAAATATTTTTCTGAGTGAAAAGAAGAGAGTTGCTAAAAAAAAAGTAAATTTAAAAATTCTTGGCCATTCTTGATAAGTCAACGATCTAAAAGTCTCCCTCGTGTCCCCTCAAAAGTTTGGTCGATCTTGTGATTCAGGCTGATCGTTTAAGCGGAACACAAGAAGTGGAACGGTCAGAGGAAAGAGAAAAAGAGAGGGGGATCGAGAAAACGCGGTCGCGGCGAGAATGAGGAGTACTTGTACAGGGTGTGCGCAGGGCGAGTCGTCGAATTTTTTCGATAAACGAGAACCATTTATTATCGGGCCGCTGGTGGCTCGCTTGTAGGACCAACGACTCGCTTGTACATGGGGGTCAAAGGGCGAATTCAAGAGCAAAGTTTTCCAATAGCGCGTCACGTGTGACACTCGTTAATTGATTGTTGCGTCGGTTATTGACGATCGCTGCGGTAATCACGATTCTTCCGAGCTTTTATCGAGGGCCATCTACCAGATGTTGAATTCTTCCGGTTTTTAGATAGTTCACCGGGTAGAGGTAGTAAAAAGTTGTATAATATTTACAACGACGCCTAGCTCCGAAATCTTAAGAGAATTTTTTCTCCAAAAATTCGGTGAAACTCTCTCCGGAACAATTACATGAAAAAACGTAATCATGCGCTAATGTGTAAGCACTGGAAATGTTTACTAGAAAATTACTTTAATTTTTATCTGAATTTTGAACGGTCGAAGAAGATTTGGGGATTTTGACAAGAAAAGTTCTAAGTTAGAATTTTTCCCTAAGAATTTTTGAGGTTTTCCTGTAAAAATACGAAGCTTTGCCAACCATTTAGGTGTCAGATAAAATTTCCAATGATTTTCTCGTATTAATTTCCAGTTCTTATAAAAATCGTCCCACTATCACACTTTTTCACTTAATTTTTACGAATATTTTCACCGCAATATTCATCAGAAAATTTTCACAATATAGTTGCGTGCCCAAAATAATGAGAGCTACTTGCGTTGGTTACTCTGGGGAGTTCGTAGATTTGACGTAAGTAGAGATTAAAAAAAATTTTTTTTTATTTGTTCAGAAAGCGCCGACAACGAGATATCTTAACGAGTTATCTCGACACTTACTTCGCCCAGGTAAGGAGGTTACCCACTGATACTATGAAAAATGAATGTAAGAGAAACGTAGATAAATTCAGTGTTATTACTTTGAGCTTTTCAAAATATGAAGTTGAACAAAATGAGTAAATGGCAGTGAAAGGCAAGAAAAGTAAAAATAAAATTTTCTGCGACACTCCATAGTAAGAATTAATTTTTTAAATTTGCTTAAGATTCCTAAGTAAAAAAAAGTTTCTCTAAAAACATGTTAGTAGTTCGTTTTGAGTGTTTTAGGATCGTTCTATAATGTTTTTAAAAAATGTCTACGGATGTGTGTGGGTGTGTGTGTGTAATATTCTATAACTCATTATCTATAATGGTAGATTTTGATGCGGTTTGGCTCATTTTGTTTGTTTTTATTGTGGGATGGGGACTCAAAAATAAATTTTTTGTTTCGA
This sequence comes from Sycophila texana, assembly GCA_035582955.1. Taxonomy (NCBI): domain Eukaryota; kingdom Metazoa; phylum Arthropoda; class Insecta; order Hymenoptera; family Eurytomidae; genus Sycophila; species Sycophila texana. Next base: position 2,278 of record JAWWEN010049271.1, read on the forward strand.
TGATAACATTTTTTTCGGGCAATTTTTCAATTTTTAGAATCAGTTTTTTTGCGCTTTTTGTACAATAGCATCAATATAGTAAAATGAAAGTAAATGCATCTGAAAGGGCATACAATTTACTGTATTTTCCATTTTTTAATTTTGAATTACCTGGAAAGGTATACTTTTTGAAAAATATATATATTATCTTGGAAAATATTATTAAATTAAAAAGACAAATTAAAAAAGCTGATCCGTAAACCTTAAAACAAAAAAATGCCGTGCACGAAAAATCTAAAGTCGAATTTTCATCATTTGAGGGACTATTTTTTCAAGAATCATAAAAAGATCGTTGATAATAAAAAAGAGGATAAAAAATAGTCCGTTTAATTGAATGTTAAATGCTGCAGCGTAAAGCTCCATAAAATGGATTTTTCACGCGTTATAAACGTTCCCGCGCCGCAATATTTATTTTCACGGTAGATACTATCAAAACGGTTATTGAAGTATGATGCGCCGGCCGTTGTAATCGGATAAGCCCGATTTAAGGGCCCATAATAGCCAGCGCAGGAAAATAAATTTACAGCGTGGAAAATGGTCGCGAACATAAACGTCGACGCTCCCGCATGAATCGCCTTTCAGTCTAACAAAAAACATTCTATATGGTACTTATATTACCCCAGGCCTCGCGTGTGGATGCCGCGCTTCAAAATTCGACGAGTGTGCACAGTAGTGCTGCCCGGCCCGTAATTAAGTACTCGTCATTATTCGCTCCTCTCGCCCCAATCGCGCTTTTTCAGAATTGCGTTTGGACTTTTAATTAAAAGGCAACGAGGCGCATTGAGCGGTTTGGCCGCAGCGCTAATTGATGGAGACGACCGAAGAATGCGTAATCGTAACTCCGGTGGGACGCACTACTTGCCGCCGTAATTTTCTTAAACGTCCCATATTGCACCAGCCGCGAAATTTCGTCGTAATGAAAGCGATCGTTAAATTTTGCGCTCGTGTTGCGCGCGAGCGTGAGCCCAAAGCACGGTCTAGGTAGTAGTTCAGGCGGTAATGACCCTGCGGTAAATTAGTATTCGCCAGCGAGGGGGAAAAAAAGGCCGAGTTTATACCGTCGATTTTCCCAGCAGACGTTCATTGCACCACTTATTAATCTTATATTTATTATCGCATAATCGTTTTTAATTAAGATTTCCAAAATTTATCTGGGCGCATACATTTTTTTACTTAAGCTGACTCCGGCGCGAAAGCCCGTATCTGTTGGGCATAAAAAATCCCAAATTTATTTTCACTGTAACGTTATAAATCCCAATAAACGAGATAAATTAGAGGTTTTATTTAGACCAATACCTGCAGTAGGGGTTGTCGGGTTTAGTCACAACACGATTAGTGATATACGGTGAAATTTCGTAATCAAGGGACGGTTTTCAAGAACTACAAATTTTTACGAGAAAATCTTTATTCATTTCTATGTCGATGAATTTTCGGGAAATAAGGAAATAAAATCAATTAAATACCTAAATTTTTATTTTTATTAACAACAAATTTCATTATGCACTATATATAATTAATTAACAAATCGAATTTGAATTTTATGCATTATGTAATGATTTAAAAATAATAATAATCATCAGACGATTTCTGTTTTTTTATCCTTTTACTTGATTTTGCTTGACTGTGAGAACTTTTGCGGTTCTTGTTTTTCTACATTTTTCTTTTTTCCTTTATCTTTTCCTTTCTCTTCTATTGCATCTTTCTTTTTTCCTTTTTCTTTTCCTTTCTCTTCTATTGCATCTTTCTTTTTTCCTTTTTCTTTTCCTTTCTCTTCTATTGCATTTTTCTTTTTTCCTTTTCCTTTCTCTTTCTTTTTAGTAGGGTTTGACTACAATAAATTATTTAAATGTTTAATAACTTACACAAATATATTGTATATCAAATCCTTTTTCGAAAAAAGGATGGCAGTATGTTCTAAAGCACTTGCAGATCTAATTTAAAGGAAAATTTTCCCGTTTAAATGTATCGAAACTCAAAACATTTCCATGTTAAATATTCAGTTTGCATATTTAGATTTTATAAATATTTTTATATTTTAACAATAAAATAAAAAAGTAAATTCCGTAAGGATTAATTGATCATTAGTAGTTAGGTTCATCGAGAATATTCCGTTGAATTAATTATACTTTAACAAAGGAAATTTCAGTGTGCATTAACTAGCTCGAAAATGATAATAACTTAATTACAATGTAATGGATGAATCGGTATTTCGTTTGCCTACACCAATGACACGCTGTTAGTGAAAAACTATTCAAACTTTTCCCACAGCGCTGACGAATTTTCCAATATAAAATATTCAGTTTCCCTGCGCAAAAAAAGCCAAGCGCATCTGTGCTTCCCCCGAGCGTCCCCTTAAAATATTACTAGCAAGAAAATCTCGAAAGCAACGGCAGCGCCGATATCGAGTGAAAAAACTTTTCGCAGCACGCTTTTACCCTTTGCGGTCGCTTATAACGTGAGGTAACTTCTTTCCGAGCAGCGTTATCCGCGGGATGGCGGAGGCAGTAGCTTAAACTCAGGCAGGCGCGTTAAATCGTCGGCGCAGCTGCGCGCGCCTGGCCGACTTGATTAGAAGTACTTGTGTTTGTCGTAGCCCGAACCGCAGCGGAAAACGCGGCTTTAGTTACGCGCAGCCCCGAGACCTGAACGTTCACGCCCGATTTATGCGCTCATTCGGTCCTCCTACCACCTCTCCCCTGCCCCGTTTCCCTCTTATGTACCGGTGAACTAACCGATCGCTTGTGTGTGCTTGTCCGACTTTCCGCTTGTGGGGGGAGCCTGATGTTCGACGAAACTTACGGAATGATACTGGCTATATTGTTATTCCATTACTCCGATACTTGCGCAACTTTTGATTAGCTTTGTATTTTAGGGGTGCAGGCAGTTTACTCAAGTTTTCACGCTGATAAGGTGTGAATGATGTGCTTTTTTACGAGTTTATTTTGAGCTTCCGAGCGGAGGACCGTATATTTCATCGAATTTTCAGATTTGATTTAAAAAAAAGTTGCGCGTGACGTACAGGCTGTCGCGGGGATTCTGAAAGAACGAACACACATTTCCCAAGTGTAAACAAAATAAATTTGCAGATGTAGTAAACGAAATATCAATGTTTACAATTGAAAAAAAGACAATATGCAATTCATATGAAAGGTTTTTTTAATCGGATAAACTTCAAGTTTCTTAATTAAAGGAGGACTATTTTATTTCGAGAGAAATTATAAGTTACGATATATGGTAGAATACTTTTTTTCAGTTTCGTTATAAACTATTATTTTAGTTTCATTTCGTCTATTTCCAAAAAATAAACTCTCAAAATTTAATTTTGCTAAAAAATTATCTTGAAAAACGTAAGTTTGCTATATTAAATGAGAATATCTATAATTTTAGTTATTCACGTAAGCCATACTTAAAATGTACTTTGATACTATTTTAAATTTCCCAGAAATTTATAAAAGCCCAAGACGCAGAGATAATTGGTTAACAGAATAATTTCTCAAGAAAAAACAAAAACTCCTTTATCGGTAAAACTATAATTGACACACAAAAGCATGATCGCGTTAAACTTTGATCACTTCTAAAATATGGCCGTAAAAAGCCGGCTTATCTTGAAGGTACTTGCGAAAGAGGTACACTTCCATATCGATCAGAAAATTACGTAGCTCGTCCTCCCGGATATCGTGTAGTTCGATAGTTAATAATATGCAGTAGGAGAGAACGGGGCTAGTTGACGCACGGGGCAAGTGTGCCAGCACCTGTTATCTCTCGTATTTGCAACTAAAGCGCGCGTATCGGGTGCGTACGGTGCAGTTTATTTGCCTCCACTTTTCACGACAGTTTCACTCAAGCCGACGGACGCTTCGCGAGTAAACAAGCGCAAATGTTGCTTTTCTAGTAGATTAGTAAATTTTTTCATTCCAAATTTAGTTTTTTAAAACGAAGCCGCATTAAAATAACCCTTGTCTCACCATACATTTCCAGAGACACTCTTTGAGTGTAAGTTTGCACCTATATAAACCTTGATCTTGCCTTCATATTATTAGCAGAAAAAGATTATGTCTTTTAAAAGTGGCATTTGACAGTTGATATAAGGATTAAATAATTTTATATAAAAATCTGTGAAGGCTATGCTCCCAACTGAAGCTCTCGCGAGGCAGGGAGGCCAGCTTAGCGGCACTCACAATTCAAACCGCCGCAGGAAACAGGTTTAATTAATTAATTAATTAAGCGTTTTTAAGGCGCTTGTAATTAATTAATTAACAATAGATGTCACGTTCTTCCTGCGGCTTTGTAAGGTGAGCGAGTCCGTTAATCACTAGTTCTTGGAATGCTGCTCTCACTGCCACCGCCAAGGTTACCTGCCGAGTGCTACGTACTCATCCACGAATAGTTGCTACCGCGTTAGGCCTATAACGCGAGGAGTCAAGTTATCGTCGTGCCATTGTTCAGTGTCCCTCCGGATCGCAAATAAAATTAACTGTTTTTCCTGATAAATGTAGTTTAATTATTTATCTTTACCTCTACCCAGTCGAGCAACCCTAAAAATCCTTTCTTAAAAAAATGATGGCATGATAGGAAGTTGAGAAGCATTTTAAAATGCGATTTGATTGGCCAACAGGTATATCCGGTTAAATGGCGCTAAATTAAAAAATCTTTAAAAAATACGAAGAAAAAAAGGGGACGGGCGAAAAAAACGACGCGTTGTAAAAAGCATTTCTTATCAACGTTAATTAATGCTTTAATTGTTATTTAAATACATGCCATGCATGTTTAATTATTTATTTAATCATAACAAAAATATCTGTATCATTAGCTGTATTATTAGTATGTTTATCTACTTTAATAACCAACATAATTAACTTCTTGTTGACACTTTTATTAGGCGAGAACGTGTTGACAACTTGAGAACCAGAAATCAATTGACTGATTGACTGACACAGCTGTCATTAACAAATTCAGGTGATATACAAAAGAATTTCGAAATCAAATATATAACAATTCTATTGTGCAATGATAAATTGTATTTTTATTAATTTTTTTAAACATAAATAAAAATGAAAATTTGTTCAATAGATAAGCGCTGACTTACTCCAACTCCAATAGTTTAGCAAACTAGCCCCACATACGGCGTAAGTAGGCGTGTGCTACTTGTCATCGAAAGTACCTTTCTTACAAGAGCTGCGTTGAAAAATAAGTTAACTGTAGGTATTAATAGCCAGGTGAAGGTGTAATGAACATAAAAAAATGTATATAAAAAGTTTCAAATATCATAGAAAAATTAGAAAATTCAAAAGGAAAAAGGTGCGTCCCCTATCATCACTTCGTTTTGTTAATTTGAATAAGGGAACAATGTCCGCCGAGTGTTAAAGGTCTATTATCGTTAAGTGCACGCTAAATCTCCCTCCGCGTTTTAGCTTTGACTTCGCCGATACTACCGCTACCCCGGCCCTTCCTCCGATGAATTACAGCCCAATCTTTCCTAACGAGCTTTCCACTGCCGCGGCCGGCCGAAACTCCCGCGTTCGGAATAAAGTAATCGCACCCAATCTCCCCGGCGCGCTTTTCTAATCGGCGCGTCCGCGGGAGCGCGAATAGATTTCCCCGGGGCCCTAGTCGCCGGGCAACGTGCGTATACCGAAATAAAAAAAAAGCCCTCCCTCTCTCGCGCGCGCGAGCGCAAACACAAGCGAAATCCGCGACTTTTGGCGCTCGATTGTAAAGCGATTTGCGGCCGGGGGATTTGGCCGGAAGCTCGTACTTCGCCGCTCGTAAGAGCCGCTCGACTTTTATGATCGCGCTGCATTGTGTCCGCAGCGCGCATTGTTGCGAAACGAGCGTTCCCGCGAATCCCCGTGTATTTTCTTTGCCACCGTCGCTCTGTCCGCCCCCTTCCCTCGGTCGTGGCATTTTTTTTTCGAGCAGGCGAGAGGGAGAGAGGCTCTCGGCGCAGCAGTGCTGGCAGCGGGGACTGATGGAATATGCATTATACGACGGCTGAAAATTATTCGCCGCGCCGGCGGAGCGGAATGGACGAGGCGTGTTTATCGGCCCGAGCGAGCGGGAAATGTTGAAAGCGCAATTTTTACACTTTCGATGTGTTTGAGAAGGATAAACATCGGACTGACTGGGCGCGCGTACGCGAGGATTGTTTGTAAGCTTTTTTTTTTGTTTGGTGCGGATGGCGAGTTGATACGTTCTTATCGGGGGTTTTAATTAGGTTTTTGTGATTAGCTAAGTATGTACCTATATACTTTTTGTAATCATTGATTTTAGCAGAATGCTCGCGATGAAAAAGTTTTATTGTGATTTTTGAAATATATTTCTACAAAATACGCAATTAAATTTATTTATTTAATATCAATTTCATCAATGGATTTACAAAGTGTTAATTAAAAAATCGTTTTCGGCGCGCTAGGCCCAAAAATACAATCCGCTTAACATGGGAGGTAAAAAAGAATGCCTCAGATTGCATGTATGTCACCCTCGCCTTCGGGTCGGGTGACAATTTACGTGCGATCTGGAAACATTCTTATTTTTCCACCCTTGTTGCGTAATATACTATTTTCTTGATCCCCTGGCCGAAAGTGCGCATTTCCCCTCGCATTTCCCTACCCAATTATCGGTATACTTATATAAAAAATCGATGAGTAAATCGACTGCTCCTAATAATAAGGGTCTACTTCAGTGGCCAGGATAACAAGGAGCTATGATAAATTAAAATTACGAAAACACAGCTCTTTAATATCCTGAGTGTAGATCGAAGTAGACCCTTATTATTAGGAGCCGTCGAAATGTGGCACGTACACTCATTTGAACTTATTTCTTTCGGAATATTTTGAATTCGGGCATTTTGGTTGGTTTTCAAGGTAATATCTAGCAATGCCTTCCCTTACCAATATATCATGCAGGAAGTCTTATAGGAATAAATATCTTATAGGAAATCCTATAGTAATTCTATAGGAATTCCTACAGCTTTTTCGCGCTAAAAAACCTACAGGAAAAATCCTATAAAAAATTTTATAGGAAAACCTGTAGGGAAATCTATAGGACTTTTAGCGCGAAAAAGCTGTACGAATTCCTGTAGAATTCCTATAGGATTCAAGGTTTCCTATAAGATTTCCTATAGGCAATTCTATAGGATATTTTCGTAAGGGTTCGGCTAATGAATTTACGTTCTAAAAGAATCAAGTTCGTTTTAAATAATTACTTTACTACTATAATTAGTATACATAATAAAATGTAAAACGACACAACATATTGCACGAAAATTTCTGTATGTTGATGGGCTTACGAAATACCGAGAAGCAGTGCAGTAAGACGATCTAGCGGTTATGCGTTATACCCCCTGACGTTCGGTTTTAATGAAATCTCGCACCGACGCCTTCAGACGGTGGGTGGGCGCGCTTAATCATGGCCCAATCAGGAGCAGTCCGAAATATATCAACGGTGTAGTGCACGCGGGGGCCGTACCGACGGCCGCCGGCGTCTCTCGACTAGTTAAGCAACAATTTCGGGGGAGGAATGCGCAGCTGCCTGGCGCGACGCACAAAGGAGCCGAGCACCCCCCTTCGAATGGCCGCGAGGTCCGCCGCGCGAATTCCGAAGTTTCGGAACTCTCGCAATATGTACGCGGACAGCCGGCAAAAATCCTGGACTCCACGCGGAATTCGACCGTACGCGACCCCCGGCCGAAAGTAGAGTAAGCGACTGGGGCTGCGACTTGGAGCAACACTAGCTTGGTATTCCAAATAGAGGACGCAGGACGAGCTAAATTATTAATATTTTAATGTGAAATTGTGGAGATGGTTTCTTGGATGAAACTGTTTAATTTACGAGATAATTTTTAAGTTTTAACATTATTTAATACAATAACACGTTTCGCGTCTAGACTCCGAGAAACTAGATTACTTTAGTAGTCAAATGCAAATCTCGTGTTGATGAAGTGAACTACATCAAAATTCCAGTATAATTGTAAGGAAACAGTTTTTACGTGCCATAATAGACTATGTAGGTACTATGAGTAATAATTCTATTAAGAATTGTAAAAGTTTGAAAATGTATTTCAACCATAAATAATAAATACCAATTATAAAAAACAGATTCTTTATTTTATTTCAAAAAGGAGAAATACTTATAATTAAATAAATGAAAATAATAAATGAAAAAGCGAAAAAAGAATTTATGAAACTACTGCTAGCATGGGATGAAAAATGTTTTTACTAACATTTCCTTTATTAAGAAACGTTCCTTCAGACCGACTGTCAACATAGATTAGAAATATAATGAAATTTTCTACAAAGCTCCTAGTAAATTTTTTAAGAAACTTATAATTTTTCTGAAAATATCAAGCTCTGAGAATATTACACTAACTTACTGTACATTCTTTATCGCACGAAATTTTTCGGCTCATATTCACTGCGAAAACCCAGTAGTACAAGGAATTTCAAACGTAAACACACAAAACAGATTGTATCAAATAGTATTTTAAATTTAGAAGAAAATTGCGATGTTTACCACCGTCACTAATACATCAATAAAAGATAGATAATTTTATGCTCTTACAAATGCATCTTTAAAAAATTAATTTTATAAGCCAAATCATTGAAAAAACTTTAAAAAATATAATTAAAAAATCGAAAAATCTTTAAAAAAAGACAAAGAAAAAAAAAATTTCTTTCCCCAACTAATATAAAAAAAAATGAACCATAAAAGATTCAAATCCAGTCCCTACAAGCTGAGATGTAAGCGTGTACAGACACACATAAACACACAGACATACATCCGACCGCACATTCTTTTAAATTACTTGATAAAAAATTGCTCAAAAAAAGTTTTTTCAAGTGTTTTTGCTTTGATCTTTAAGGGGACCAGATACGGTTAAAACCTGAAAAAGAATAGCTATTAGTATTTTAATGATTGTAAATTTTATATCGATGTCTGGGAAGAAGAAGGATCTAACTCAGAAGCCGTTTCAATGAGGGCCTAACTTGGAAGCCGCTTCAATAAGGGCCTGTCTTAGAACACGTTTCGAGAAGGGCCTATTCAAAAAGGGACTAACTTGTATAGTAATTACATAGATAGGCCCTTATTGAAGTGGCGGGTTAGGCCTTCATCGAAGCGGTTTCTGAGTTAGCCGGTTGTTGGCAGGCCAATACAATATGTAAAAACGCTGCCAACTGCACTGGCACAATGCTTTCTCATAGAGATGTCTGCATCTCTAGTTAAATTGAGAATTA
>JAWWEN010049282.1:0-11549 GCA_035582955.1 Sycophila texana
CGCGCGTTGCGGCCTCGTAGGCAAGTCGTTCATTCGAACTTAGGCTTGCCTCGAGGCGCTACCGCGCCTCCTGATATCGGATTCAGAGAGAACTCAACCTTTTAAGGTCCTTTACAAAGAACAGCGTATAACACGCCATCAAACTTTTGTCGAGGTAAAACAAGTACCCAGTGGTCTACGATGGAGATGAGCCGGCTCGAATACGTAAACACGATCAATCACAGCTCGCATGCGCGCCTTCTCCCCTTTCGCGCGTGCAAAGAACACGGCTATCCAAAGTGGTGGTCAGGTGAAAAGCCTGCAGCGGATGATCCTCCTTTCGCCGCTCGCTGATCCGTCTTCGTCACTCGGACTTTTCATCGGCGCAATCTCCTCAGGAAGTTCCTCTTTTGTTGGCCGGCGGAGAGAAGGGAAAATGTGCATGTGCCGACGGGCCGTGCGCGGCTCTCTGGAAACGTGGATCCGAAGAGAATCTCTCCCCTGCTGCCTGGTAACAGTTCAGCCGACAGTTTAACCAATCGCCCCGTTAAATCTCGCTGTCGATCGAGGGACCTTCCGATGAAACGCTTCGATCATTTTTTTTTTTTCAGTCTTCTTTAAATGTAGCGAAGGCTCTGCGTGTTATTTTACGCGAAGGAAGGAAGGAGTTAACGTAGTCACGCTGGTGCTTTTTGTACGGAGGCTTTTGTCGTCTTCTCGCGTGCAGTTAAAACTAATAGAAACATGCCTGGTATTGTTTGAGCAAACTGAAGCAGTAGACTCATATTCTTTTACCTCAGATATTCCAGGGCATTAACTGCCCTCCTGTGTACTTCTTCAAAGTCGTGTGTGTATGTTTGTATATACGTACGTACATGTATATATACACATATGTGTGTACTCGTCAGGAAGAACGAAAGAAACACGGGAGAGGTTTAAGTGGCCCGCTAATTTTTAGCCCTTCCTTTCTTTATTTCTCGACGTCCGCTGAAAGAAAAAGAAAACACATAATTATTGTACGTTTCACAAAAGGGAGGTGCGTGATTAAGTAAAGCATCGCGTAATTACTTAGAATGTTTCATCCAAAAGCGAGCTTTAATTTCACGCTGCTAGAGCCCTTTTAAAGGTGTAATAGCGAGTTATGCGGATTAAGAAACGAAATGCCGTGATAATGACCACCGAGTGAGAAAGGGTGGTATTTTTCATTGTGAGCGAGAAATTTTAGCGTTGCAGGCTGCCACACTGCGGCGGCTGGAAGCATATTTTTGCAGTCGCATCTGCATCCGCATTGGTGCTCTCTTCGAGGCGAAGAAAGAATAAATAAGGCGTCGGCTACTATTATTACGATGTTAAATGTAAAATTTTATTTTAGTAAAACAGCGCGGAGTAAATGAATGAGCTTACAGTTATTGCAGCTAGCACAAACTTACGAATAAAAAAAAATTAGTATGGTGACCAGTAACAGTTAATATATTAAATTTTACTGCAGTTTTATTAAATTTAAAAAAAAAAGAAGCTTGGAATTAAAAAAAAATAAAATACGTCGAAATCTGATTACGAAAATCTAAAATTGACTGGAAATCGTTTTTTAGTGTATCACTGTACTTACCGAATCAAGGAGATGGTTATAAATAAAGAATACGAAGAATTGGAGTCAATTCTAACCTCGAGAGGTCTGTTCTTAACACATTTCTTCTGCTCTGTATTCTATCGTTAACACGTCTTCTGGCGTTGGCCGAAAAAGCAATGAGGCGTGGGGAGAGGGGGGGAACTACGAGGATTTGTGAACGAAAAGAAAAAAAGCGATCAAGTGAATCGAGAAGCTAAAGTGCTCTGGAGTAGAAAAACGATGATTAAAGTGTGAGCGATGGCCCTCTCAAAGTTTCCCACGAGTTTCGGCTTGAGAGTTCTCGATAATGACTTTTTTCGTGGACTGTAGTAGCCCACGGCTACACAAGTCGCCTCGTTCAATTCCATCTTCGCTTTGCTTTGCGAACATCAAGGGCGGTACTCGCAACTGGACCGGATAGTCTTGACGTCATTTTTGACACACGAGGAATTTTAGTGACCAGTTAATATTCTGCATTGACACACGAGTTATTATTATTATTTTGCAGTTAAGGTTTTTTACGAGTTATTATTCTGAATTGATTTTTTTGCATACTTATTGTGGACTCGATGGAGCTACATTATGTTTGCATCCGCTAATTAATGGAGCAATTATATAGATTTTCTAGATTTTCCAAAAGAAAAAAAAAGATTCTTCAGACTTTCAAAGATCCACTTGAATATGAATGCAAAGAGTTTTAAGTAATTGCTGCATGATTTAATGCCGCTCAAAGGTAAAACTTTCAATTATTACGTAAGATAAAATCGAATGTTAACTTTAATACAAAAATGGTTTGAAAAATAATCACTTATTGAAATCCGGAGCTACGCATAAATAATATACGACTCAAGTCTTCGCTAAAATAATTATGAATTTTTAGTCACCTTCGATCAATGAAAATAGTTAGGTCTTATTAGTTTATTACTATAATCCGGCTAAGGCATAAAGCACACCAGAGATCCGCGGGACAAGAAAAACGTTTTAAACAGAAGCTCCGTCGAGGGAGCAGCGAAGATAAAATATGAAAAAGTGTAAGCACGGGCAAGCACGTATATAGTGCAAAAAAAGCAGGGGCGAGGTGGAACGTTGTTTATATTACAGGAGGACAGAAGCTAATTCAAAAAAGAAAATTACACGCGCGGAGGGGGGGGGGGGAGGCGAAAAAAAAGCGTCGCAGACTCACGGTGTACTTTAGATATAGACACGGTTTCCCCTGCTTTCGTTAGATTTTTCTCACTCATTTTAGAATATAATTGTCTGGTCGGAGGGGGTGGCGGGTATCTTGACGCTTTGGCGCGGGAGTGCACGCGAGTTTGCGTGCGAGCGCGCCACTCTTCTTCGACGGACTCGCCTCCTCCCTCGGAGAAATGAGTGGCGCGGTGGTAAGCTTCGGCTACACCCCGAAGGCATCGTCGTCGTCGCGCTCCCTTTCTCGAACTTTCACTCCCACGGTTCCATCGGGCGTGTCCGACCAACTTCATCATAGGTACACTCGGACACAAAAGGGGAGGATGGAAAGAGAGAGGAATGAAGGGCGGCGGGGGTGAGCAAACTGTGGCATTTTAATTTCTGCGATTCGCACTGGCTAGTCAACCTGGTCTCTGCTACTTCTCTCCGACTATTTTCCTTGGCAGTCGGCCCGCGGTCCTTACGCTACTCTCCGCTAGGAGCAAATTTACTCCCCTTTCCAAAGACCGTGGATGCATCCATGGCCCTTTTTCTTTTCCCTTGCCTTTCGTTTTTTCCTCTCATTACTTTACAGAACTGTTCTGTCGGACGCGCTATTTTCATTACAACGGAAAGCCCGCGCGTTCGCTGCGACTGCGACATAAACTTTCCTTTTATTGTGTTTCTCTCTTTTGCTATGTATATACGCACTGCAGGGAAGATTCAACGAGACTTTTAAAATTTTCTCGGCTCTCATTTTTATCATCAAGTGGCAAACTTGAATTCGAAACCCTTGGAAGAGACTCTTAGATTTCGAGACAAGTTCTTTTCTCAAGTGCTTATAAAAAGGAGCAAGTATCCTAGAGAGACCTAATAAAAGCAGTCTGAAGTTTCCACTTAGTACTTATATATCACCTTGATTTTATTTTCTAATGGCTGGGAGAGGTAGAATTTTCCTATTCGAATTTTCTTTACGGGAAATTTCAAAGATAAGGTAGCACCGGGGAATGTGCTTTCTTGCTACTCCTTTCACGTAGTAATTATTTCGCTTTGAACGCTATCGGTTTTTGTATAATGAAAAAAGTAAGAATTTAATTAATCAGGTTAGTACGAAGAAGTATGTGGAAAAAGCATAAATAGAGTTAAAGCTTCAGTTAAGTTGTAAAAAGAGGATACGAATTATACACACGGGATTTGTACCTCAGACCCCGCAGGTAATTGTCTAGTATACCTCTGTTATTTATTTTGTTGATCCCAAACAACTGTAATTGTGCTGCAAACTAGAAAAATATTCTTGAATCAGACTAGCGATTAGCTTAATAACAGAGTTTGAATTTTTGTCATTTCGAACGAAATCGGAACTGAGCCAACTGAAAGGGCAAAACAGATAAGCAAAAAATTACTTCCAGTAGTTCTAGTTAAAAGAAGATTTGTCGCGAATGTCGCCGTATATAAGATTATTTATATAATTCTATTTGTAATCAAGTAAACTAATTCTTGTGAAATGTTTCAAAGTTTTAATCACGTTATATCATTAAAACCGATATTTCCTTAGTTTTTTTCATTCCGAATCTGGGCCAATAAAAAATTCGCAGAATATTAGTTTAAAAAACTCGAGATCGTTTGTCGACGACGCCAGGATTCGACAGCCACTATATACGAAATCGATGGGGAGCAAAGGAGACCGTTTAATCTGCACTGGATGGCGGTGCTATCTGTCGACCTCGGCCAACCTAGCCGCATGATATAAAGCGATCCAATTAAGAATCCGAGCACAAATAAAGGGTCCAATTGAGGAACACAGGATGTGAGCAACCCGATATCCGATAGAAACTTCTTTCTTACTTTCTCGGGTAAATAGCTTTAATACGCTTACTTTCATCGCTCTCTTTCTGTATTTGAAGTGAACAGATTTCCTACGTCAAAAAAAAAAAAAAAAAAAAAAAGATTGCCTTTTGCATCAACTTTATTCGCTTCTTTGAACTTTTACAAACTTAGCCAGTGCGATTTGTTAATATTTATAAAGGATGATTGAAAGATAAAAATGTTAGCGACCAGAGTTGATGGCAAAAGAAATGAAGCAGAGAAAATGAAATCCTTGCTCTATACGGTTGACCAAGCATTAGCTAACTGTAACCTTTATAAGTCACTGCCCTGGACAGAATAAATCAAAAGCCTTTTTTTGACGTGGAATAAGGTTTTTTTTTTCCGCATAAGTAGTAACTTTCTGATTTGCAAAATTAAATTGTCATTTTTATAAGAAAGGCTGTATATTTGTTCCTATAGCATTCTGCAATATTTTTGTCACCTTCAATGGAGCGAAAAGTACTGTTTGCGTATACCATTACGTGAGTTTTAATAAGCGTAACCAAAGCTTGTTAGGCAACTGCCGAAAGCAAGGACACAATTGCTTTCATTTAGTAAGATTTGAAAGGTACAAATCTGGAACAAACGATTGCATCACACTGTAGCTGAGATTTTTCACATTTGACTGTTTTTTTGAAACGTCAAAGTTTCCTCGATAGCTAATGGAGTTAATTTAGCAGGTGAAAGAACCGTGGCAAACTGGTTAACGGAAAGCCGCAGCGGTTGCACTAGATACACTTGCATGATTTTCGCGACTTTGTGTGTACGCATATATAATCCGCACAAAGCTGCTTGACATCTCCTGGTGCTCGGTGCTCCACTCCAGTGAGCAAACTTGTAGACCGCGTACTAAAGCTCTGCCTCCTCGAGAACGGAAAACAAAGTCCAACCGCGTTGGACCTCTTTGGTGCATCTTGTGTTCCCTTGCTTTTGCTTTTGGCAATGCTCTCGAACCTTGCTTAAAGGGCTGTCGTAAACCGACATAGCAAATTTTAGTGTCATTCAATAAATTCTGAGATTTTAACTGACGTCGACCTGGTATCCATCCTGTATACAGTCTTTAAAGATCTCTTCGTTAATATGTTACTTTATTTGAAGGAAGATTAATAAAACGGAAAATTTGAATTTTTGGTAGTAATTTACACCATTAAAAATTAATACAGTCTCTTGCAAATTGCAGACAAGAAGTCTTTTAATTTAATAAGATATTTTAATTATCGATCTCGCACTTACTATGTATTCGTGATCACAAATACATCCAGTAATAACCTAATTAATTATCGGGAAAATTGATAATTAACGAGGAAGGAATTAATAAAGCTATTGTCAGTTCGCTTTACACATCTATATGGGAATTGATTCTTCGCTACGTGCATTAGCGAGATGCAAAAGTCAATACGTGAACGTCGAGAAATTAAAACGTGCACTCTTGTTTATTCTCTTAATATGTGCATAAAAATGCAAAAGTTTAACTGTTACAGTTATAAGATGATATTGGCAGAAAAAGAAAAATGAGATTAGAAATAGTGGCGGTAAGGTCACATTTTATAGCTTCTTCATATGTCTTAAACATCGCATAAACTTTCTGATGGAGGACTGTAAGCAGAGCCTATAAATAAATCGCATAAAATATACCGAGTTAAACGAGAGAATGTCTTTATAAGGGTATATCTTTTTTTAAATACGATTAAAACTGTCTGGGTATAAGTTCAAGAAAATAAAGAGCGCACAATGTGCAATATAGCGCATACACAGTGCAGATGCTCATTGATTTTACCACGCTCTATTGGCATTGACTGAACAATTTCTATCCGTATCAGAATTGATAATAAGGTGCATTAGCACCTACTTATTGCTGTGTAACAGATCCGAATCATTAACGCAGATTATCCTGGTCCAAAAATTAAAGAAACTGAATATTTGATATAATTGCTTTTCGGCAGACAATAAAATGCAAAATTTTCTTTTAAGATTAAATCAACGGTTAATTAAAGCACCGGTTTTACTCCTTTTAAAACCTCGCAAACAGTTTCAGCATTTATTATAAAACACATTTAATTTTGCAAAATTGTATATTAAAATTTTAAATAAATAATTTTGAATAATATCTCAACAATGAAATTAGGTACAAGTATCATTCAGGAATTGTAAAATTTATTGTTACTATAAATGAATTAACATTTAATGGAGAGTAAAATAAAATGAAAAATGAAATAATATGAGATTTTGGGGTATGAGAGACAGATATTATAAAATAATTCGGTAGATTTTATTTTAAAAAAATAAGCAAAAGAATAATTTATAATAATTTAATTAATAGTAATAATATAATAATATAGTTTTTTACAAAATTTTTACAAAATCTTTACCAGGCTGCTTTTATTGAAAATTGAACGATTTTACAAGCTCATTATAAAAATGTTATTAAAGCTGATTTAGTAAAAATTTCTAGGAATAGCCGCTGCGTTAAGAGCAAAGCGAGCATTGTTTAACTTTTCACTGTATTTTTTACATCGATTTTCAAAGTAAATTTTATGAGTAAATTCTCACAGTTTAGTGACACTTTTGACTATATCTTTCAAAGTATATTTATATATATCTCTATAAAGTAAGCATCGAGTTGTCGTCCCCTTTGATCCTTGACCGA
Source organism: Sycophila texana (assembly GCA_035582955.1). Lineage (NCBI taxonomy): Eukaryota > Metazoa > Arthropoda > Insecta > Hymenoptera > Eurytomidae > Sycophila > Sycophila texana. The sequence continues at coordinate 7,269 of JAWWEN010049282.1, forward strand.
TTTGCTTATAAAACTTTCATAGCTGCTTTTCGCTGCCATTGAAGAGTTTCGTGCCTTAAAAGGGGTAAAGTTAAAAAACTTGAATTCTTCAAGAAACTTATAAGTGTATTTAAGCCACAAAGTAGCGAAGCAAAGTAGCATTAGGTAACCTCTAATAAACGTTACAGGAAAGGTGGGTTTGACCTTGCCCTTTGTCTTTTTATGGAAAACTGCTTGCGTGATCGGATTGACCACAGCATTATCGGGCTCGTTAATTTCCTCAAGACTAGTAAACTCTGGTACGTGTAACCTCCACCGTTTTATTTCTTTTCTTTTTTTTTTTAATTTCATTTCCACCCCCTTTATAAAATTAAAAACAGAACTTAACGAAGTGCATTCGCAAAATTTATTCAAATTTTCAACTGAAATAATCTTATCTCCGTTGAATTTGAATAAATTTACGAATAGTAATTTCGCCGAGCATAACTGTTTCCCGCTGAACTTCTGACACGGAAATTCAGCTGCTTTAATAAGTTCAGCAAATTTTACGAGTTTGAAGCGTTAAACCAGCTACAATTCTTTTTGCAATTTATTACACCGCCAATGCGAGAAAAAAAAAAAAAAAGAAGAAATTGCTTAATAAACCGCGAGGTATCGGTGGCGCAAGGATTTAATCGAGCATAATGAATAGTGCAATTTGTAGAAAGGAGAAGGAAATGATAATGGCGCAAGAGAGAGGGCAGAAAAAAGCTGCTGCTGCGTAACACTTGACTGCGTCGGTGGAAGACGCGTGCGGCCAGGGTAAGGGTGAGAGCACATAGGGGGGGAAACATGCTCGCGTGCTTCAGAGTCATAAGCCATTATCGTCGAGCGCATCGCCAACTGACGACGTCCGCTTTCCCTCTCGCTCTTTCCCTCGCCATTGCATAATATTGGATAAAGCGTCGTAAAGCCGGAGAGTCGACTGCGCGGAGATAAACCCCTAGACGTTCGATAAGCAGGTGGGAAAATTTTAATTCCCTGCGAAATTCACCGGAGCTATTCGAAGCGCGATTTTCCAGTAGCCGTTTATACCGCGAGCTCGAGCCGAGGTATTCTGTATTCAGAGAGAGAGAGAGAGAAAAAAAAAATCGCGAACGACGGCTGATAATGTACGCGAAGTGCTTTAGCTCCGCCAGTTCAGAAAGTAAAACAAAGCGTTTCATGAGCCGCATGATGAATAGCGCTTCGTTCGGGAAAAGCGGGTCGAAGAGATAGTTAAATGAGGGTGGGGGGTGGGCTCGGCGCAATCATATGGTCCCGTGCACGCTCGCGGATATAGCCCGAAAGAAAAAGAACGGTAGGGATCGCTGCGAAAGAATGATTCGGTCGTGTGCTGTGGGAGCTCGAGGCACCAGTTGGTACCGGGCGCTCTATATGCAGGTGGGCGCCTCCTCGCGTGACCCAATGATTCACGCTCGAACTGCCAACTGTCTCCTACCGCCGCCGAGCCCCTCCAACCCCTTCTGCACCGGGTATTATTCTCCGGTGGCCCTCTTTGCAGCTTTTGCTTAGAGAGCGCGATCTGTCGCAGCTCTGGTTCGCGCTGATTTTACCGCCGGCGGAGAGCGCTAGCTGCTCTATATATACGCGCCGGTCCCCGCAATGCCGGCCGGACACAAAAGCCTGCCGCGTTGCAGCTTCGCCCGGGGGTGCGCGCGGGAGAGGAAGCTTCGAGATAAGAAAACGCACGCCAGCGGAACTTTGAAGAGGCGCCCGGGCGCACTAGCTGAGCCCACCCCAGTCGAGCTGAGCCATTTAAGCCGCGATAACGCAACCTCCCCTCTATTCCTTTATCCGTTACGGATGTGCCTCCTGCTCCTGTGCGCTTTTACACCCTCTCTGCGCTCTCTTTCACTCTTTTACACTTTTTCCTGTCATTTAATCTATCCCAGCTCTCTCTCTGCCAATTAATGAATTCTTTTTTACTTTTCAAAGTTTTTTCTTTCTGCTTTTTTTTTTTAAAAAAAAAAAAAGAATGCTCTTTTCTTTTGTAGGACAACATTTTAAAAATAAATATCACCCCTTTTTTATCACAGGATACTGACAATAAAGAGTATTCGTGCAAACATATATGATCAATAATAGTTCTTGTCTATTTAATCTACTCCTCTTTGTGCCGATTAATGGATTCTGTTTTTTGTTTTAAAATGTTTTCATTCTTTGTGTTTTTGGAAAGAATGCTCTTTTTTGCTCTTTGCTTTTGTAGGACACAATTTTGAAAACTAATATCAAGCTTTTTTTTTATCACTGGATACTGACAATAAACAGTACTCGTTAAAATAAAGATAAACAATAGTTTGCGCGTTGAAATATTTTTGTAACGTGTACATCTTGCAAAGAAAACTAATGGGCAACAAACAAAAGAAAAATGGGTAGAACGAAGAATTGCGTGTGTTTATCAAACTAGAAAGAGTTTGTTATGAATAAAAATGGAAAAATCCGCATATCCTTGAAGACGGTGAGTGGTTTACTTAGAGCAGAAACTCCTTAAGTAGACACTCCCGACGTCAAGGGATGTTGAGAAGCATCTTTTCTGCTCCGCCGTCGGACAAGTCCTCGATTCGAAGGTTTTCCTTTTAGGAGTCTCTCTCTCTCTCTCTCTCTCTCTCTCTCTCTCTCTCTCTCTCTCTCACTCCCTCCTGTTCCAGCTCCCCTGCTTCTCTATCGATCGGACAGATTGAAGCCTCGAGGGTACGTTGAAAAATTCATAAAGTTCTCTCTTCCTCACCTGAGCCGACGATGAGTCCGTCAGAACTAGAGTGTCGGTGACGACTTCTCTCTTCCGCCCCTCGTCGAATTTAAACAATTACGCGAAACACCGCCGAGTCCCGTTGGCGTATTTACGTCTGTTTTTTTTTCTTTCTTTCTTTCTTTTTTTCGACCGTTTCGCCACCTTTGCGCGTCGCTCAGTGCAATTACCACTCTGTTAGACAAAGCGGCGCAAAAAGAATTACCAGGCAACGTCCCCAATCGCATTTCGGTTTGAGTGTCGTGTACGGTCACCGCAGCCAGACACCGACAGCCACGTATAAGCTTGTCCGACTTTACGACGAGCGCACGTGAGCATACGAATGTATATACATGGGTTCACGTCGCAACCGAGAGAGCTCTCCTGGCCTTCTCGGATGCATAGAATTTTACAATAGATAACCCCGATCCTCTTGTGCAAGCTGTCCCTCGTCCTCGGAGGACATCCCCGAGTGCCATCTGGGGATTTTTCATATTGACTCCCCTTTAAGTGGTTAGAGCCGTCGAAAATGATGGGCGGCAGCGAAGTTCCGAGGGTAGGAAAATTAGATTTTCATGATGCGGCTTCGAAAGAATAACCCCGTGAGTGGAGGAACTTGGAAGAGAGAGAGAGAGAGAGCGGCGGTGGCGGGATCTTCAAGTTAATTAGTAGAATGCAGGCACCGCGCAACGAACTTGCAGCCGAGTTCAAATTCAGCTGCGAACAGTCGGTGGAAAGTTGAACGAGCGGTAGCTTTGCTCGCATAGAAGTTCTTTTTTTTTTAATTTCTCTTTTCAGGTCTTGCAAAGGAATTTTGACTTCGCTACTCTTTTTCTTTTGATTCCTCGGCCGCGTGCGCATGAGGCACTTGTGCGAGAGTGCAAAAGCGCAGCCGTTTTTAATCAATAAAGTAAGCTGCTTTATTTTGAAAATTTAACGAGACACCGACATCGTAGCGTCAGACATTTTCAACGTGAAAGCTTAATATTTTTAATGAAAGTACACCGAAGGTTTAACTTAATCGGTGCAAATTCTCGCTCCTTGCGTTTTTTATTAGATCTTTAGAGTGCAGTTACACTAAGGTTTCACGAGCGCAAAGTCTGAAATTAACTTTAGATCAATACTGCTGTCTTAAAAAGGAGGTGGCTCTACATCGATTTTATCTCTTGTTTGCGAAATAATGATGTATACTGTGTTATATATGGAGCGATAATATCGATAACTAATTAGGAGAATGATTATTGTTAATATCCCTTTAAGTATAGGTAATATTGTTCCTGCATTAATTTGTGGGGGTTTCAATAATATTGGTAATCAAACGAAACATCAGAAAACAACATTAATTAATTTTTTATTTGGTATTTCTCTCCTCGACCGATTAAGCCAATATAATGCCACCAATTTGATTTCAAATAAATCTACGTCATTTAGCAAACAATATAATAGAATTAAACGTGATAATTGGGAAGAATAGTGAAAAATTCCATTATATCCGTCTGATAGAATATTGAAAAATAATCGACACGTATTTT
>JAWWEN010049293.1:0-11548 GCA_035582955.1 Sycophila texana
GCATATTATTGTTAACTATGAATACATTAACACTTCTACACCATTATTTTCTAATAGTTTGCATAAATAAACAAGCACCCCTAATATATTGCCGTGGGATACGGCCCTGACCGTATGAGCCTCCTTAATGCGTCGTTTTAGCTCAAACAATTTACGTTAACAAAATGTTATCACCAATGCGTTCAAATTGTATTTAGAATGATTGATGAATATATATTTCATTAAAATTTACTGAAATTTGAAAAAAAAAAAACAATTTTTAATTTTGAAAAACAAGTATTTATTATTTCTTCTTTTTTGTTTCTCTTGCAAAGAGACAAATTTAAGAATTATTGTCTCTAAATTTTTGCTTCTATGGAAGAAGATAAATATGTTAAAAGTAATTAACTGATCTAGTAGAAATTTATTAAAAAAAAAAAGATTATCCCTTATATTAAAATGCATTGCGATTATGATCGAATTGAATGAAGTCGAATTATCGCATTATCGAAACTGAAGGGTGTGAAAGTAGTAGCAATTAAGCGTTTTCTTTTTTGTTCTTGTCGTCTCCGAACTAAAATAATCAGCGCGCGAAGCGCGCGTGTGAATTCTAGTTATTATTAATAGAGAAACGGAATTGTTTGTAAAATTAAGTTTCGTCGACCTACTAAAGTGTATATTCAACAACACAATGATATCTAAAAAATTGCATCCCGATTTATCTGAAGTGACTAAGCTTGAACGATAGCCAGAAACTCTTATTATTATTATAGAATCGTACAATGTGCGCCCACGATATAGATATATTTATAATACTATTGAGATCACTCTTTGTAAATCACGAGAACAGTGAAGCTAAGCATTGTTACTATATATTTTTTGCAACTTAAGGGCAATTTTTCCGTTTACTAAATAAATAAATAAATACATAATTAAACAAACAAATAAATAAATTAATTAATTAATTTAAAATCTTATATTATCTATCTTATATTTTATCTTATATTATCTATATTATATTTTATTTTTCACCATATATATTATTCTTATACACAAACTATTGTTACTATATATTTTTTGCAACTTAAGGGCAATTTTTCCGTTTACTAAATAAATAAATAAATACATAATTAAACAAACAAATAAATGAAGTAATTAATTTAAAATCTGTGTACTCACGCATAATGTCGCTCTTCCGCTTATTGAAGACGTAGTAGTGATAAATCAGGCAGCCGATAAGAACGAAGACGAGCACGAAGAGGTACTTGGGCGAGGGATTCTCTACGATGGGCATGACGGCGAGGAAGATGGAGATGAGGAGGACGAACCAGGGCACGACGGTGGGCACGCGGTAGGGCCTGGGGGCGTCCGGCTTGGTGCGCCTCATCACCAGGAGGGCGACCATCGCCAGGCCGTAGAACGCCCAGATGAGGAAACTGGCGAATTCAATCAGTTCGATGATGTTACCCATCATCATGCAAAGGAGCGTCAGCAAGCCCTGGAGGACCACCGCCGTCGACGGCGTCATGCGCTCGTAGTGGATCCAGCTGAAGAAGCGCGGCACGTGGCCCTCGCGACCAGCCACGTAGCACAACCTGCGTAAAAATTTTCATTTATTTATTATGTATAAAAAAATGTAATTTGTTTTGATTCACTTGCAAAAGTCATTTGCGAGGATTTATTTAAGCTTAGATTGTTATTAAAACGAAATTCATTTCTTTTTTTATACGTTTGCAAAAGTAATTTACGAGAATTTATTTAAGCTTAGATTGCTATCTTATTTCGGTTATCGTTTATGTGCTAAATTTATAAGTGCAGTGATCGTTTAAGTGGAGCAAACGTTACTTCAATTATTTATTTAATTTATTGTACATAAGATTTATACACTATATTGTTTTTAACAATAGTGTAGATAGTCTTTTAATTATTGTAAAAATCGATAATCGCATGCACAAATGTTTATTTCGGAGTACTAATTTAATTGTTTTTAACAATAGTGAAGATAGTCTTTTAACGATTGTAAAAATCGATAATCGCATGCACAAATGTTTATTTCGGAGTACTAATTTAAATAATGAATATTGTTAAATTTCATTGTTATCAATTTTATCTTTGTTTAAAAATAAAACAAGAGTATATGTGGTGGAGTATCAGTAAACATCATAATTATAGATTAAATTGGTGAAATTGTACATTATAATGAGTTAAATTTATTCTAATTGACTTATATACGCCTGGCATGTAATTGACATTAAATTGACTTTGTGATTGGGAGTTATATATAGTTAGTGTTATTATCGTGTAAGAAATCATTTGATGTTTGAATGACGAAGAATAGATTTGTTAACTACGTAAAATATACCTAATTACATTACAAGTTCTATCGTTCACTTATTGATAATTAAGCCACTTTTTTACTTTGGATGCAATTAATTAAAAATAGACAATTTTTCTTCTGCTAATAAATAAAATAGGACATTTTTCTTTTATCAAATGAAAAAGCAGCATAAAATAAAATATCTCATTATTATTAATTTATTAACAAAGTACATTTAATGGACTTGTAGTTTCGATAGATTAATTTTAATAGGAACAAGGAAAAACAACTTTTTGTTTTTTCTTCTGACCCATAATGAGCGTACGTTACTGTCTGATTTCATTATTTTTATCATAGTCTCGTATCTGAAATCGAATTCTTTAATCCTCTCGCTTCTATTTAATTAAATTCAATTGGAGGGAACACTCGTATCAGCATTACATCGAACCCAAATACTACAAAAGCAAAACTCTCCCACTCTCTTAATTAAAAAGTATCTGACGAGATTTTTCCTGCCATACAGATTTAGAAAAAAGTTCGTAACGTACTATTATATACTTAATTAACATTTAATTATGTAAGTTATAATAATAAATTGGAATAAGATTTATTTCAAGAAGTTTTCCAAAGCTTTTTTTTACATTACATTTGAACAATTGTCTAGTGATTCATTATGAGAAACTGAAGAATTGTACCTTTTTAAACAAATAAAATTTTATTTTTGTCATATAAATATAATTGAATTAATCTTTTTGCAAACTAATTTTTTCATGCGGCATTGCTTACTAAAATAAAATAAGAAATAACATAAAATTTTTACGACATTGACTAGCAATAATTTCAGATATTAATTAATTGTTAAATATGAAGTTCTCGTTAAAAAAATATAAAGAAACCTATTTAAAAAAAGTACTCGCTCGGTTTTTCCTCTGCTCAACAGGTAACTGAAAATTCGATGCATTCCCAGGAATATTTTCCGAACTTTAAAAAAAAAAAAAACACAAATTGCCTCTATATGCAATAATAATAATGTACAAATATCAAATAAAAGAACAGCGTCGGCATTTTTTAAAACATTTGGAAAAAGTATTCTGCATCGATATTAAAGTTTAGTTTAGTGTTAATATATATTAAATTTAATCAATTTCTATTTAGTATTAATATTAAAATAAAATTTAATTCATTAATCGAATTAGTGTTTAATATTAAAGCTAAATTAGTAGAAAATATTCCACTAATCACTGAACAGTAGAGCTTTTTTCACTAATTTAACTTCAGAAGGACACCTAGTAGTCCTATAGTACCTCATCAAATAAGAGCTTTAAAAACATCGAAAAACAAGCATCACACCTCCACGCATAAAAATTAAAAAAATAAATAAAAATAAAAATGAAATTCACCTGGCAATGCCGAACTGCACGCTGAGTCCGCAGCCGAAGGTGGACAGTGCGACTCCGAGGGGGATGGCGAATCCGAGCCAACCGGGCAACACTCGCTCGGCCCACAGCACCGCCACCGCCGGTGCTTTGACCATCTCGGGTATGCCCAGGGCCGACATGTACATCAGATTCATGGAGACGTAGAGGACCGTGACTATAGGCACCGCCACCAGGATGCTGCGCAGTATGTTCACCTCCGGGCGCTGAACCTCCTCCGCCACCACGGCCGCCGCCGTCCAGCCGTCGTACGCCCACAGGCCACTGTAGAACGCCAACGCTATCTGACCTGTGTTATTAAAAAAAAAAAAAAAAAAAAAATGTTAACTGTATTGTTGATTGAAATAAAACTTCTCTCATGTGGACCTCTGTGAAATGTCTTTATTGAAAAAATTACAGACTTTTCGAGTACTTTATTAGAACTTCGTTTCAAGGCCGTAAATAATAGTGACAAAAAAAAAAAAATAATAAATGTTGCAACTCAGTACGGAGAGATGTCTGTAGTTCAAGTTCTCGGAAGGTTAAAACCGTGATATTATATTATTATTAATTTTAAAATGCAATCAATGAACTAAAATAATAAGGCATTGAATTGTAAATTTTGTACCCTATATAATGTTTAAGCTGCGTGATATGCTTAATCTTACAGTTATTAATTCATTATATTTAATTTTTGTACAGTTTTATTTATTACTAATTTTAAAATTCAATGAATTAAAAAAGCGTTCCCTCGTTGTTTATTTTGAGCCATTTATATTTAGACTTATTATTCTGTATAATAATTTAGCTGTGCGATGCTTAATAAATAAATTAATAAATACGTTAAATAAAATAGTAGTACATATAACATTTATACATCGTTGTACTAATTCTTTTTATACTTTATTTTCCCAGAGTTTTTATAAACAAACATTAATAAAGAAGTAAGAAGTAAGTCCGACGGATCCTTTAGTAAGTCACATGATTGACATGGTTTTATCACACGATAGAAATTCCAGTCAAGTAATATATACACATATATATATATACCCCTACAATATCGCTATGAGAAAATCCCAGGTGAAACTTTTTATAGCTCCCGTCAGTACGTACGTTATACGAACTTTGTAACGTTAACTGAGAGATCAACGGCTATAAATGGCCGAGACGCTTATTTTTTATTACCAAATTTAAGTTCTCGAGAATTTAATTAAGCATTCTCCTTACACCCGCGAATTTTAACTATACTTTATTCGACTCGACGAAATGGCTAGCCGACGAAATTAGCGATTATGTCAAACGCACGAAGCTCTGCGTGAATAGTGAGCTTCCAGAAGCATACGGGCTCTGAAATGCGCGCAAAGTAGATAAATGCCGGATACGCTCAGACACGCCTATGTGGTTTGAATTCGCGAGAAAAAAATTAAGCGCGCTCCAGGGATGGAAAGGCCGCCGCTTACAAAGGATAAAGACAATGGGATGAATAAAGCTTAACATGTTAAAATCTATGTTGATTAAATTTTTATATTTAAAATTTGTTTTAACGTTCTTTTTTATTTTTACTAAATCACAACGAGAAAAGTCGAAAAAGCGCCAACAATGAAATCAATTCCATAAATTGCTTTTATTTTATTTTTATTTATTTTTAATTTATTTAAATAATTTAAAAATTGTTTATTTTAAAGTGGTGTAAATATGTATGCACATATACCTGCAGAAGTTGTGGTTCCCTTGAAAGGTTCCTGGAGTAGTTCGGTGCGTCCCATCGCCAGCCAGTAGATACCGCCGACTATGACCAACACGCAGGCGGCTACTTTACACACCGTGAAGATATTCTGCACTTTAACGTAAAGTTTCACGCTCGTCACGTTGATGTACACCATGAGACCCAGTGCGAGTATGGCGATCATTTTCTTCAGCTGTTGATAAATGTATGTACGTGTATTTTGGATTTTTCCGTGTTTTCAATTTTTTTTTTTAATTGTTACTTGGGAATACCACAATTAATGTGTTCTAAAAATAGTATTAGTGATGTAACAAATTAATGTCATTTTTTTTTCTAAATAAGTATAGAATTTTCATCGATGTACAAACACAAGAAAAGCACAGTTCAAATATGCTTCTTTCTGCGTGAGAATTAACTTGCGAAATATGAATGCAGCAAAATGTGTTTTTTTTGATACACCGAATATTGTGCAGCTATAGAAAAAGTAGATTAAGCAATTAATTTAATGTTGTTATAAAGGGAGTTTATTACGTCCTCTCACTCACACTTGGAAACGTCAGAAAAAGCCAGTTCTTTCCTTGTTACGCTGCTGGTTAATTTTCTCAGGGCACGTGTTAGTAGTAGTTCGTAGTAAAAAATGTGCTTGCGTTAGAAAAGGAACTTTTTCTCGGTAAGGTAGGGCATACAAAGGGTGCAGTAAGTACTAATTATTTTCTTCGCGGAAGTAGGAGTTCCCGCAGAGCCAAATCAAACAAAGGATTAAAGGCTCGCGAGAAGGGCGAATATGAATGATGGATTTTTCTTAATGCTTTTTTTAATTAGCAAAATGAACTTTCTTATTCTTCGATATAACAACAATTATTGTCAATAAAATTTAAGTAGTTAAGATTTGAATAATTAGAATGAATTAAATGAAAAATAAGCTTAACAAAATAGCATCATCAAAGCTTTATTTATTCATTCGTTCGTATATATTATCAGTATATAATAAGTATAATTTCCACAAATTTTCATAAATTTATATTTATAAGTTGCTTAGTTTATGATTTATACACTGCTACTTCTAATTCTTTTACGAAATTTTTAATTAAAAAAAAAAAAAAAATCGAAAAATTATTGTGTACATTCTAATGTACATTGGGTCTGAAAGGGTTACAATGTACACCATTTAGTAGTTTATTTATTTATTTATTTATTAATATCTACTAAGTTAAATAGTACACGCTTGACATTAATTTATTACAGTCACTATTATATAAACTGCGTAAACTATCGCACAAATTGTAGATTAACAGTATATCAACATTAATAGAAAAAAAAAATTTTCGTTTAATTTTTAATAAAATACAAAAAATGAAAGTATGTATATCACGAACCTGCGCCCAAGAATCAGCATCGAGCTCGCCCATGTAGGGCCTGAAGGGCTGTATGAAGTACTCGGCGAAGGTGAGCGTGATGACGGCGATCTCGGCGGGCCTGAGGACGAAGACGAAGACCCAGGAGCAGATGAAGGCCGGCAGCTGGCCGAAGTACCGGTGAAGGGGACCGAACGCGTCCATGAAGTAGGCGTACTCGGCGCCGGAACGCGGCACCACCGCCGACAACTCGGCGAAGCATAGGGCGCCCAGCAGGGACAGCGCACCGCACACTATCCAAACGATCAGGCACAGCCCGATCGAGCCCGAGTGGTCCAGCGCACTCGTCGGCGAGACGAAGATCCCGGAGCCTATGTGCAAAATTCAGTTGGTTATTGGTGAATACATTTTTTCTTCTTTCTTTCTTTCTTTTTTTTTTTTAATTATACGTTGCAAGAACAGTTATGTGGAATATCTTTGCGACTGTTTCGCGCTGTTGAATTTCCTTCATTTATCGTGTTTTTTTAAAGAAAATTTAAATGTATTCAGGTGTTGATAAAAATAAATGATTTATTTCGTCGAGCAATAAGAATTTATTATGAAAAGTTTATAGGAATGCGAACGATCAGTGCCCCGTATGAAGGCATATCCACATGGATTACACTTCGTTTCACGAGGAATTCCACGTAGTCTTTTTTTTTTTTTTTAATAGTGTTATCTCTTATTACTTTTGCATTTACGTATTAATTAATATATGCTATTTATATTTTCAGGTTTCCTGCAATTTTAATTTGCATGCAGTTTAAAGATAATAGTTTTTTTTTGTCAAAGTGGGTTTGCACAAAGTATCTATTTTATTCATTTTAAAAAGCTTTCAATGGAAATCCAGTTTTTATACGTATATACCAATTCCTAAGTCGATTCATATTTTCAAAAATATGTATTAATTTACGCTCTCGATTCGAATTCCAATATCTATAACTAGATTGCGCTTTTATCGTAATAATTTATTACCCACGGTTCATTGACGAGGCTCGCATTATCCGAAAATTTCACTGTTCGAATGTGTTTAGTAATTATAGTAGTACAATTAATATTCAACTCGGTGCTTTCATAAATGAACTTTAACGCTTGATCGATTTTGCAAACGTGAGTTAAATTCAATTTAAATTCAACAAATATTTTTTTCAATTGATCTATAGTTTAAATTTTCCTAAAAAGTAGTTACAAGTTGCCCTTTCAATTTAGTGTTTCTTTTTTGTATTTATAATTATTTTGACGATGTTTAAATTTTATACTGCATTAAAAATAAAATTATTTTGACGATGTTTAAATTTTATACAGTATTAAAAAAATATACAATATTATTGACCAACAGTTTTTATCGCACCTGCGGCTGTCATTCGCGATAAATTCCGGAAAAACATGCGCTGTTACCGCAATAACCGGACCGGACACACTCACCGGATGACCCCAACTCAAGCTGAAAAATCACCTAATCAAGTGCGCTAACGACGGGAAGTCCCGGACAGGGAACAAACGTAAATTTTGGGCACTGCTCGCCAGAAAACAATTAGCACTCCCAGGTGCCAAACCCAAACCTCACTTCTTCGATTTATCGCTGCCTGCACCTGACTTTGCTCGTCTCAACGACGTGAGAAAAAAAGTAGTTATTTACGCCTATGTATAGTTTACTCGATGCGCGAAAAACGAGTGCAATAGAAAAAGCGCCTTATCCGTCGAATGAATCTGGGCGACTTGCGTAGCTGAGAATGTATGTACTCATTTTAAACTTAAATGCAATTGCATGTCTCTAATTTCCATAAAAGCAGTTTATTAGTCGATGTATCATCTTTAATGTGTCATTAAATAAGTAGTAGCGCCTCTTTCCGTCGAGTAGAAAAAAAGGAGAATATAGGAATAACAATTCGCACGTTTATTACCCAGTATCAATTATCCTGAAACGAGTGAATAATTTACAATAAACGTTAACGTTTCTGTTGCTATTTTCTAAATTTTTTTCTTAAAAGAAAAACACAGATAAATGAATACTGACGACTATAATTTTTTCCGTTGATTTAACTGAAATTGTATTGGTTTAATGAAAATATTGATCGTCCTAATGAGATGCTTAGTTATTTTAATAGATTTTTAATTGTTTCAATAAATGTTTCGTTCGCAATCAACAAAAAAGTGTCAGTTGTCCGTATTTATACGCGCGGATGGTTGATTCGACAGAATTTTTTTTTTCAGTGCAGTATACTTATTGTATTACAAAAATAAAATTTATAATCTTATACGCAGTAACGCGGTTCATATAAGGATGATGGTCAATGCATTAAATATTTCGTGGTGGTGATTATATTATACGACTCGACGAGTGTTTGTTTAACGTCAAACGGTCATAAATATTGTCATAATCTCTCACCGTGACGTTAAAAAAATTACCCCCTCCATTGCGGACAACAAACAGCCGCATAAAAAGTAAATTATCCAAAATTAAACTTCGCAAGGCTCGTAATCGTAAATTCTCCGCAATAAAGTTAAATAAATGTTATAATGCGCGTCGGTATACTATTTATAGAAAACCATTGCCGTAGAGCGCCCGCAGTTTCCACTTTTCACAGCGAGAAAATGTTCCAAGGATACCTGAATCGGCGCTCTTAAAACGCACACCTGACATCGCGGGGCCGCGCTGAAAAAGGCACGCGATCAGTTTATCTCTATCGAGAATCCCCCCAGTCGAGAAAAAAAACAAGCGATGGACTTGTTTTCGAAAGTAGATAATAAAAAAAAAGAAGAAGAAATGCGCCACTTGATCCGAGGCCAATTAGCGTTAGATAAACCGACAATCACGCGGCAGATTAGGCAAACGCGCCGCGGGCTTATTACCCCCACTGGCTCGATTCGTCGACGCCGATGACGTATGCGCATCACGCGGCAGACGCACGACTAATTTCGTCGCACGAGAAGCTTTTTTCCTTTTCTTTCTTTATTTTCTCTTCTTTTCTTTTGCGGGTGATTTATTTTTGGAAGCGCATGGATACGCGTATTTTCTCGGGTGCATTTCGCCGTATTCTTTTGGCATTTGATCAGCTGTTTTCCGCGTTACGCTAATGATGAAAATTTCGCTAACATATCGTCTCGAACTTTTGTTCTACAGCCGTTTGCTTAATCTGTATAATGTTGACTCGCTTAATTTAATTGCCTTCGCCTCGATGGTAATTTTTTAATGCGCCGGGGGCGAGTCCGCTGTGGCGCGAAAATTTGAATTTCAATGGTCTGGACGTAATTCGCTTCTTATCGAGCTGTCCAAAACAATTAGTTCGATAGTTATTTAAGTAAAGTAAATGTTTGCGCAATCGATTCAAGCTGTGCGGATTCAGTTATTTTTATTGACAGCTGGCGTCTCTGTTTAATATTTTCCTAAGTTTATTCAGGAGGAACTTTTTAAAAACCAATTAAACGAACAGTATACAATTTTATCATGCAAAACGCCTTCTTTTTTTTAAAAAAAAAAGGATGATAGGGTGTTTTTTTATAGCATTTTTAAAGAAAGGTCGATAAATGGCGCCAAAATTCAAATCGTTGGATGAAAATGTAAGAATTTCACGTTTTATACTTAAATAAATTGATGAAGTTAAATATTTGTAATTATTGAATTTATTACTCTTAATTGGACTTAATTTGTCATTTAAATTTTACGCACTGATAATTGGCTGAAATGTATTAAGAGGGTATATAAAAATAGGCAATAAAGCACGCGAAGAGCGTTGGACTCTTTTTATAATAAAATATCTTATATAATTGACCTGGTAATATTTTCCTCGATTCGCATATTAATTTTTCATTACGATACTTTACACAAATAAGGAAAAAATATAATGTACAATTAAATTAATTGAAATAACGTAACCACAATGCAATATAAAATCTACAATTTTTTTTCCTCCGTATTAATTCGTAGAATAAATATTCAGCGGAGCGCAAAATGTTACACACAATTTTAAACAACTGGTATTTCAACAATTTCCACAATTCACTACTTGTCTGTATATACTACTTAGAATACAAAAAAAAGGAGTGCGAGTGCAGTCCAAGACGTCGCGATTGCCGAGGCATGAATTTGCATATTTGATAAATCGACGAGGTGCGATGCATTTTGCAACTGGACTCTGGCGAGTTGCGGCACGCGGATATCTGTATGGAAAAAAAGAATTGCCCACGCAAGACAATTGACTCCTTTGATCATTGAAATTACGACGACGCGTGGTGGTTATTCAGCAGCATGCAACTCGTTAATATTTTTTTTCTTTCGCACTTGTGCAATCGCCCCGGAGACCGTGAAACCGAAGATCGTCGGTGAGCTTTCGATATTCGCCTTAGATTACGAATTAAAATATTACATTATAAGCGATTAGACTCACTTACGCCTTCCTCTTCTTCTTGCGCGTCTCTCGTGCACTTCGACTTATCGAGTATTATTGGCACGTTTTAAATCATTGAAATTTTTATTTTAACGGCAGAGCAAATTTCTTTTTAATAGTTCGTATTTTTATTTATTCGTTCATTAATTCAAGAAATATACAAAAAATATATATAAAAAATAAATTTTTTAAAGAAACTTTTAAAGAAAATTAATTTAGAAATGTATTAGTGCGATAATAAGAACATAAATAGATTTTTTTACATACCCCCGCCAAAAGTGCCTATTTTTATCCCGGCGCGGGAATGAAAAACTGGCAATTTCGGCGTG
>JAWWEN010049304.1:0-11544 GCA_035582955.1 Sycophila texana
GTTTTTACTCAATTGAAATTTATAAAGCATAACCGACGGAAAACAAAGAGGCCTTTTCATATACTTTTGCGACTGAATCACTTCAATAAGATCCGAGAAATCGTACGAACGTATCGCAATCGGAAACTAAAATACCAATAGAAATTTGAATTTGCAAGAAAACGCGCGCCGCGCGCCGGCCTTGAGAAACAACTTTGGCAGGTGTCACCACTTACCGGCATGTGAGAGCGCGATTCTCGGCGGCAATCCCGCGGGGCGGTAGAGCGACAAGGACGGAGCGAGAGCAGACGCGAGCCCCATCCCGCAGAGAGACGCAGACCGCGAGTTCCGGCGGACGGTTTTTCGGCTGCAGCCACCAAAGAGGCGTCCGCGTCACAAAATCCGACGGGAAGACAATTCCGCCAAATCACAGCCATCAGCAACAGGACGACAAAGAGCAGCGGCAATGGCACGCGTCGTAGCGATCAAGGAGACCCTGGAGAAGGCGCTTAAGGACGACACTAAGCCCTGGAGCAAGTACCTGCAGTTTATTGAGCAAAAAACCGGCGCCGACAGGCTCTACATCTTCGTAGGTGAGTGCAGTGCGCGGCTTTCGAGGTTAGGCTCGTCCTTTGCGGCGGGCGAATACGCGCGAGGCCAGCGGCTTGATCTTTCCTTTTTTTCCTCGTAATTTACGCTCGGATTTACGTAACTCGACGATGATCCGCGAAATGTTAGGGATACCTCGTCGAGTTGCGCGAAAAGTGGAATTTTTTTGAGGTTGTCTACAGCACGCCCGTTTGGCGAGATTTTACTCTGCCAGGGTGGGAGGCGCGAATCGCTGGGTGAAAGAAAATTCGCCAGAGACGATTTTACTGTCTTTTATGTTTTGTTGCTACATTTGGAGTATTCGGAGTGGACTCGCATTAACACAAGTTATTAGAGTGTGTCACTAGTTGCTTGTTCGAGACTAATATACTTAACCTTGGAATAGATAAAAAATTATGAAGATAAAGCTGAAAATTTATACAACATCAATTAAGTAATCATGCATTTATGATTGACAATGATTTACTAACAATTATCAATCCAGATGTATGTTGCAATAGCTAGTCGTAAAATTTAAGGTGTTCTAGAGATATTCTGAGAATACATTTTCAATTAAATTGTATTTATAGAGAGAAACCGAGTAATTAATTGTACATTCTCCTTTTAGCATCAGTCTTATTTTTGGCCCTCTATCTAGTCGTCGGCATAGGACAACAGCTGGTTTCTAATATAGTCGGATTCTTGTATCCAGCGTACTGTTCTATGAAAGCCTTAGAAACCAGAGAAAAAGATGATGATACAAAATGGCTTACCTATTGGGTAGTGTTCGCTATTTTCACAATTATTGAATATTTCTCTGACTTCATTGTTGGCTGGTTCCCAGTTTATTGGCTGGCTAAGGTATAGTATAAAATCTATTTCAAACATGACTAATTAATACAAAATTATTTTTTTTCTTAATTTGTGAATTTCTTTTGCAGTGTCTCTTTTATATTTGGCTTATGATACCAACAGAATATAATGGATCTCTCATTATTTATCGGCGCTTGATTCGCCCGAAATTCCTCCAATATCAACCAAGTGTAGATAGTGTATTAGATGAAGCACGAAGAGCTAGTGAGTATTTTTAAATTACAATTTTTGAAGAATCATACATCTTAATTAATAATTAAAATCTATTATTTCAGCTTTAAAAGCAGCAAGTGGTTTGGGGAATAAAAGTGAATAAATTTGAAGGCTTCCTAGCATAACGTATACTTTCCAAATGTTAGAATATCAAGACCTGCGATAAATTCTTCTTACCCATTCCTGTAAAGTTTAATTTGTTAATTTCAACACGAAAATCCCTTATATGTTTTGAACAACGATCTTTATAATTTATTTTCGATGTCTTTTACAGCACCATTATTGGTGCCAAATGTTTGCATTAAAGATAAATTCTTTTTTTCTTAAATTATCTAATTTAATCTACAAATAAGACAAAACCAATTGTGCAAAGTGCCTAAAACTATTTTTGTTATAAAGTGGATTTTCGATGTTGTCAGTTTTCCATGAGAAACACAGCAATGTGCCATTTTCAGTTTTTTTTGCATACCATTTAATATATGGATAATATGAATTTTTCTCAAGTGCAGTGTTTATAAGATACGTGTAAATTTTTTGCATCAATAGTTTTTCAAAGAATATTAAACAATATTTTGTAAAACTTTGTCTTGTGAATTGTCAAAGTCAATATTACTTTAAGATATCGGTTTTTCAAGGAAACTGACATCAATAAATATAAATTGCACTCGAAATGTACATGATTCTTCAATGCACTCAAACTAGATTTAAAGAATTAAAATAAATGTAATATGCTAAGTGCTTTGAAACGAATCACTGATTTTGCAAGTCAACTGAATATTTCAGTGCACATGAAAAGATTACGTGATAATTTCTTAAGTGTTGTTAAATATTAAAAGCTGTACATTACTTAGTAAGAAAAGCATTTTAAGATTTATAAGTTTCAATTACTTTTTCGTCAAATTGCATGGTTGAGGTAGTTTAATTAAATTTTTTTTTATATATATTACAGACGTTTGTACAAACAAACAGCGTTTGAATACAGACTCAAAGCCAATCTCTAAGTTCTTAGCGCACAAAGTGAAAATAATTTATTGGTAGGATACTTCGATTTTTTGCAAAAAAAAATTTGTTTTGTTGCTTCTACAAATTTATATTATAATTCTTCACTTATGGTAATCCGTTTCGGCAAGTGTACTTCTGTAAAGAGAAAGAAAGAAAAGGATAAATTAACCGCCACCTAGCGATTATTGTTACCGCGCCAGCGATTACAAAATTATTTGTAAAAAGACAAACAGAGGGGTACTTTACATTTCTTTGTAATGGAACTTTTCAGCTGTAAGTGCAAGCTTGCGTATGTGTCGAATAGTAGTGGCGGCTGCTATTTGCACCGCGGAGTCCTCTGATCCGACCAACCGAAGCACGTGCTAAACAATACGGAGACTTTTTATTGATATTGATATTCTTTTACGCAGTTTAAGATAATAAATTAAGTGGAACAAAAGTGCGTCTCATTTGTCATGTTCAAACGCTTATTTCCTCCGTTACTTTTTTATCCTCGTACCTTCACGACTCCGCAAGAGTGCATAGTGACGCAATTCGAGGGTTCCTTGCTGAGGTGATAAAAGGCAATGCAGACTCCTTTTAAAACCAGTTTGTTTGTGCTCATTAAATAATTGACCAAAGGTGCCACTGCATTTAGTCTTCCAAATTCATAATTGTTCGAGCCCCACTCGCAGCAGAATGCTATAGCCAATGTCAAGTTCGCCCGAAGATGCTCGTCCTCCTAAAAGGTAAAGAATAATACTTTAAAAAATTTCACCCGAATTAAACTAATATAAAAAAATAAAATCTCATTTCAGTATTCACTCGGAAGTATACAAAGAAAAAAAATGGACACCGACCGTGTGAACGAGATCAGCGAGCTTCTTGACAACGCCATGATCAGTGAGGATGCCCAGATTTTCAGGATCCTTGGCGATCTCGGCGATAGTGGCGCAGGCCGCGCTGAGGACCTCGCCGTCCTGACTCTCGAGGAGACTGACTACGAGCTCCAGGCCGCCGACGAACGCCCGCACCATCTCCGGCGAGTTCTTGGCGTGGCGGATGCACGGCACCAGCGCCAGGCAGGCGTTCCGTTTGACCGCGTCGTTGGTGTGCTTAAGCAGCGACCAGACCAGGCGCACTCCGTCCAGGATGTGCTCCTCGTCGTTTATCACGTCCATGCAGGCCTCGTTCTCCGCGCATTCGCCAATCACCAACGGTATGTTCTCCAGCAGCGGCTCGTACGTCATGCTCAGGAGTTTTATCTGAATGGAAATCATGGAAATAAATTTTTTTTTTAGGGAATCTGGGATATGCGGAAGCTGAAATTATCTGAGGGATGCTTCGTGTGAGTTACTAGTTTGGGCAAACCGTCGTTGAGTCGAAGGATGTCCCGGTTGACGGGATTCTTGCAGCACTCGGCGAGGGCGCCGACGACGTTCGTGAGGACGTCCTCGTCCTCGTTTTCCCCGAGGAGTGGTACCAAGCCGGCCAATAAGTTGTTTTGGTTGAATCTGTTCACGTTTTCCGGACTCATTGCGCATTTCCAGATCGCACCTGTCACTGCTGCCAGGAGCTTCTTATTGTTGTACACCTAATTGAGTTTATTTATAATGTACGTAAGTTGTTTTTATTAATTAATTTAAGAACACGATTAATATCTAAAGTCAATAAGTCGTCCTAATAAAATGTAACAATCAATTCACTTCGAACAAGTGAATAGATTTACTCTACATGGAAAAAAGTCTTCCACGTATCGAATAAGTGAAAGTCTTATTACGTAGAATTAGTGTATATTTATTCACTTATTTGATGTGAATTTCACTTATTCATATTTAGAAGGATAGCATAAATAATAGTGTGTATTACTTCAGGATCTTGAACAAGTTTGCAGAGTGGATCCAATCCCCCGGACTCTCGAACCATGTTCCTGGCCACCTTATTGACCGCGCACTTGAAGATCGCCAGGGCGCAGTTCTCCTTGAGGCGGACGTCGTCGTTCTTGAGGTGGCGCACTATATCGAAGATGATGTCCATGCGCTCGAACGCCAGCCTGAAATCTTTCTGAGGACGTTTTCGTAAAGCGATACGTGCAGCGTGTTGAAGCGCAATAGCCTTTTCGACCTACCAGATCGGCGCACTGCTGGACGGCGCCCATCGTCGGCACTATCAGCTCGGTCGTCTCGGACTTCAGGAACCGCGCGATCTGGAAGACGGCGCCGTGACGCCGCAGCTCCGCTATGATCTTGGGGCTGCTGCTCAACGAGTTTAAGACCTTGGCGCAGCCGATGGCCACCGACAGCAGCTCCTTGTCCGTTTCGCTCAGGCTCTCGGCTGGCTGCAGGACCACTGAATCCGGCACGTCCATTATGTCCAGCTACGTGAATAATGGTGTGTAGCAGTAACGTCCTTTTGATAATTATTTTTAATAGTTGGTTAATACTGCACCAAAGTGTTTTGTAAAAAAAAAATCAGGAATCTGCGCTGTGAAGCCTTTACATGGTATAATTATTATAAATTTGTAATGTCACACGAAAAAAAAAATAAAGATTAGTTGTTTCAACTGATATTTAATTGTTTCAATTAATACTTGGTTGAAACAAGTGAATATTAGTGAACTAATTACTACTATTAATCAAATTGTTAATTCATAAAATAAACATTTAGTAAAGCGCAATATAATTTTACGAATCAATAATTTGATTAAATCATTTCTTTTAATGAAAAAAATCAATGTAAAATAAACGTACGATAAGGGGTACTCCACCGCGAAGTCGAATCTGTTTCCGAGCTTTTTTCATAAGAGCAATGTTGGCCATGGTTTCGACAGTGAGTACTTGAATTTCCCTTGCGGGATGCTTCAGTAATTTGATAAGAGGAGTAACTACGCCAAGATCAATCAAATGGCGCCTCATGTCAGGAGAAGACGAAATCTGTAAGAGCACTGCCAAAGATCCGTGTTGACATTTTAATTCGTGCGTCTCCAAGAGATTCACCAGCACCTCGAGACCTCCCATTTCGTGGATCACTCGTTGGATCACCTACAATTCATCGAGAATAAAAAGAATTAATTATTAAAAATAAATTATTAAATTTCGTAAATATAAAAGTTTGCGAGACACTCAGGACTCGCAAGATGTATATACTCTTCTTGTCAGCAAAAACTCAAAAAGCAAAATCCAGACTAATGAAAGTTTCAATTTATAGCTAGAGAATTATTATTTAATGTAAGGAATAATTCTCAAGTAAATAAATAAAATTAATAAAAATAAAAAATTCTATGTCACAAATTCTCTATACAAACATTATAATAGCTTACTTAAGAAGAGAAAACAAATATTTATACAAAATTTTTTTTTTGTTTTATAAAAAGGGAAACTCCAAGAGGAAAAACAATGACATAAGGCGTTCGAACAGGGGACCAACTCGACTTTGAAGATCGAAGTCCTTGAGAAGGCAGAGTGAGACTGTGGTTGCTGTCTGGTTGCCGGCCTTCATGTACTTTATCAGCTTCTGCATGTGCCAGAACTCGGCAGGCACCTCGGCGTTGAGCTCCTCTTTGATGGCTCGACTCTCATCCTCGCTTTCGGAGTCCGGCTCATCGTCCGAACTCTCGAGCTCGGCCTGCTCGCCGATCATGCAGACCCGCGGCCCAAAAGGCTCGCCCGTTACTATCGACACTGGCTGATTCCTGCCCGAATCCGTTTGGCTCTTCGAAGACGGCGCCTTGGATCCAAGCTCAGTGCTGCGCACATTTTATTATTTACTTTTTTTTTTTAAATTACGCAATTACGCAATTGATATTTTACCGATCTCTTATTTCGGCAAATCTTAATAAAATATATGTGAGGTAGAATGAAAGGATTTGGTAATTTAATTGTTGAGCGAAGCAATTGTTAAGTGAATATTTATTCAATAGTGATAGAAGCTGTTCGATGCATAATCTGGTAATTTCTAACAGTAATTGCTTAGTGAGCTATTTGTTCATTTTTATTAATGTGTTATTTATTTTTTTTATAATTAATTTAAAGAGGTTATGAATTATCGTGTAACTTTCTAAGGAGTAGAAGGTACAATACCTGCTATCGGCAGCGACACTCTTAGTCTTTGACCCCGACATGATATTTTCGTGTGATATTTACCGAGGAATCGAAAATTTTTGAAATTAATTAAAATTACTAATCGTGACAACAAAAACAAACGTGAAGTTCATCGTTAAACTCCTCTGAAGTCGACATCGTGAAATTTATCGATCAAACAACCTTGTCGTCCCGTGAGGGTATCTTGCATACAGCAAGAGTGGGGAAATCAGAAAGTGCCTCTAAAAAATAAGGAATTTTATTAATCAGTGGCTTTGCAATAACTTTTTAATCGCTTTAATACTCGTAATCATATAATATTATCTGAAATTGATCGAATTTTTGAAATCATTGCAAATAAATATAAAAATAAGTTACGCATAAAATAAAAATGAAAAATGTATTTTGGAATATAAACTGAACTAAGCAAATATAACAAAAAAAGTTTCAAATCTATAATGTAAATTTTTATATAATTTTTAAAATTTTTCTTTTTTTTTTTTTAATATCAATAACGAATTATCGGAAATAAATTTTTAATATATTAATTGTACATTTCCAAAAAGAATACAAGGGAACTACAATAATAGGGATTCAAAACGCGGTATGGAAAAGAGTATAGCGGGTAAAAAAAAAGAAATGAAGAGAACAATTGGTATTCGATGGTCTTCGACTTTATTTATCACCTTAACGCTGCTACAATGTTTAATGATAGTAAGAGTAGCTTACACTTAACTCTCGCACCCTTATATCATGCACCGCAAATTATAAAGGGGAATAGATGTTTTGACAGAAGTAACATTTTTTTTTTTTTGCGCGCGTTTCCGTGATATTCTCCAATATCTCAACTTTCATTACTTCATCCATTAGTTAATGTGTGTCTCATCTCCACTTTTTTCTCTATAAACTTTTCTCACTCATAAGTAACCGAAAATCTGGTCAAATTAATAATTAGGAACTTTGTTCTTTGCGCCGAGGCGACACGTCTCATGCGTGCAGGTACAGTTTTTTGAATTTTTTCATTTTTTTTTTTTTACATTTTGTAAATGAACGACGTGTCGGTACGCACGGCCAATTCTTAAACATTAGGTTTACTTATCGATGTAATAATCGTAACCATAATACAATAATACCAATTATTTGTGATAAAAATAGTATTTATCATGTAATTTTAAAAGAGAAAAATAATTGAATAATTAAAATTGAGGTAACAAATACTGGCACATAATCAGTTAAAAAAAAAAAAAATACGCATAAAAACCGACTACAATCAGTCAAATAAAATGTATAACTAAAATCTAATTCTCATACCACACATCATTCGACTGGCCATAAAAAATTGCCGCCTTTTTCTTCTTAACATCTACATCCACGCGCAATCGTTGCATAACGATTTCGAAGAAACAAAAATGAACAAAAGTGCGAAACGAAAAAATGCCGGTTTAAAAAGTATCCACAAGAACATTTAAAAAAATCACTTAATAAAGAAAAAAAATAATAAAATCACTTAAAACTTTAGGCGAGTTCACGCTCAGACTAATTAATTTATCAATTGCATCAACATGTTAGCGATATTTTATACCATTTCTCACTTATCACAATTGCGAAAAAAATTTTACAAATTTTCCTTTAAACGGGTCCTCTCTCCGGAAAGAAGAAACAATTCCGCTATCATCTAAAACTGTAAACTTTAAATTTTTGAACTCGCCGAGGGGAAAATCACAACTCATAATTTAAATGTATATAAAATGCATCGACTTTCACATGCACAACCGTACATTTTAAAAATGCTTTCTTACGTCTTTGCAAATCTTCATGATTCTCAACTTTCCATTTACAATTTTCATTTTTCATCATTTCTATACGCTATATTTCTTTATTTTTAAATCATTTTGTTTCGCATCAGGAAAGTATTGCTCTTTTGTTCTAACAATATACCTATAGTCGAATAATATATCCTTATTATCGATCATTAACTTACTCTTACTTAGAAAGAGTTTTTGTCTCTGTTACTTTAATCTTTAAGTTTTCAGACAATTCATTTTAATGATAATAAAAATAAATTTAATTTTATCTTAGAACTACGTGTTTAAAAAAGTAAATTAGAAAAAAACGTGACGCCGCGAGTCGAAGTAGTGATTTTTTTTTCTTTTAGATCCCAGCAAACTCATTTGTCATTTACTCGTCTTATAATTACATTAAAAGGGTTCGCTTATGGAAGACCATCTTTTTTATTTTCCATTTATTTTCTCGCGCGAAATTTTTGGAGACATCATTTTATTTTACTTTTTTTTTGTAAATTTTTCCTTCATTTTTTTAATAATCAGTAAACGAACTTTGAGTCTTAGATCAGCGAGGCTGAGCTCTAGTTGGCTATCATCAGCTAACATTGAAATTTGTACATCGAAGAAGCGTGTATCGCGAAATAATCGGCGAAGTCAAAAGATGCCCTCATTTTTTTGGTACTCTAGAAGAATTTGTTCTTCGAAAATTCAATAAAGCTAAGTATATATACTCTGTACAATTGAGCTGAGTGACGATAAAATCGTGATTGAAGTAACTTTGCAAGTAACCTTCCTGTTCGTTACGTTAAAAATGACGACCCTGCATTTAATGACGCGAAATTTTTCTTTTTTCAACGTCGTCCGGGGGGCGAGGGAAAACGAACAGTAAATTTCGGGTCGCCAAAGACACTTTCTCATTCGCCCATAATTTCGCGACCGTTCTTTCACCAGAATCCCAAGTATTTCCGACGCGCGGCGTTCACTTATATGATATAATTTTTTTCAAATTTACTTTCTCCTGTCTTCTTTTAGTTAAAGCTCTGAACCTTTAAAAGTTGTTATACATATAAAGCCGACGAAAAGACGAATCCACACTAATCTTTCTCTTACGTTTCAAAAACGTTCCTCGTCCAGTCATTGTTCACTACCGTCAATTTACTTCGTCATATATCAATTTTTCCCCCTAAAAAGACTTATCATTTTTCGTCCCCTCCGTTCGATGCTCTGAGCCATTCAAAGACGTTACACATTAAAAGCAGACGAAAAGTCGAATCCGCATTGTCTCACGTTTCAGAAACGTATCCAGCCCAGGATTCGCTTGCACAAATATTCAATTGCATCGCAATTCTAAAGAATCGCACGTTCTTAAAGGATAAAGAATTTTAATTCCGAATCTCGATTGTCCCACAGAAAATTAAGCAGCCGCGCCTCCTCAGATCAAGAGGACGCGATTGTTTCCGAAGTCGACGACGAGGATCCTGCCGTCCGGCGTGAGGGCGACACCCGAGGGTCGGTCCATCTGCTCGGGTCCCCGGTCGGCAGTGCCGACCTGGCCCTTCAGCGTGCCAGTGGAATCGAAGATGAGAACCCGATGGTTGCGAGAATCGGCCACGATGATGTTGCCTTCGTCGTCGACTATGAGCCCCTGGGGCCGCTGCACTTGTCGATTTCCGTGGCCTACGTCGCAGCCCAGGACCCGCGAATTCATGAAGTCCGCGTCGACTATAACCACGCGGTGATTGTTGAAGTCGGTCACGGCGATGTTACCCTCGGGATTGAAGGCGACGCCGCGCGGCGAGTCGAAGTTCTTCCACATGCTGTTCGTCGTCTCGAAGCCGTACTTGCGCAGGAATATGCCCTCGGGGCTGAACAGCTGGACGCGATGGTTGCGCGTGTCCGAGACGACGATCTGACACTCGGAGTTCACGGCCACGTCCCAAGGATAGTTGAACTGGCCCAGGCGACTTCCCTTCTCGCCGAAACTCAGCAGAAACTGACCGTCCATTGTCAACACCTACAACGTGTGCGATTAAATAATTAATAATCAATTTTTTATTTAGCGTGTGCAATAGTCCACTTTAATGTACAATATAGTTTTACTTTTAATGTACAATAGTTTTACTCTTAATGTACAATAGTTTTACTTTTAATGTACGATAGTTTTACTCTTAATGTACAATAGTTTTACTTTTAATGTACAACAGTTTTATTTGTAATGTACGTGTACTTTACGTCTTTAAGTTTACTTTTGATGTATATACTTTACTTTTTGTACGTTATTACTTTATGTCTAAATTTTATAGTAATTTTTACGCGAACATTTTTTTAAGTGCGTAATGTACATTAATTTATTCTTTATGTGTTTTGAAAAGCACAGCGCACCTGAACTCGGTGATTATCTTTGTCGGCGACGATGATGCGCCTCCGCGAGTCAACCGCGATTCCGGCCGGTCTGTCGAACTGAGCGGGTCCCGTTCCGTGTGTGCCGAATCGCCTTACGAGGCTGCCATCCATGCGGAAAATTTGTATACGATTGTTCGATCTGTCGGCGACGATGACGTTGCCGTCCCTGTCGCAGGTGACGCCCCAAGGTCGGCAGAGGTTGTCCTGCATGTCGCCACCGGAGCCTATCTGTACTACTGGATGTTTGGCTGTCTGCTGGCCGACCAGTCCGTTGTGGATTACGACGGGGAAGCCGCTACCCGAGACTGCCCGTCCACGTGGTACGGGCGACAGTGGGAAACTTTGGTTTGAGCTTGACGAACTTGCGGGTGAGCCTCCTCGGAAGAACTGCAATTTATTGACAATATTTACTTTAATACTTTTGTTTTTTGTTTAGTTTACAATTTTAATTTAACTTTAGTTTTTTATGCTATTGTTTTAGTATTTTTCGAATGGAATCTACGACTTTTTCCAAAAAAACCTTTGCATTTTTCTACAAAATTCTCCAAAAAATTCTTGCATAAATGTTAGCTTCAAAACTTTATTGAAGGAAGCATTACTAGCGTTCTATTAACTTAGTTGGTAATGATCTGTAATTTGCAGTG
>JAWWEN010049345.1:0-11536 GCA_035582955.1 Sycophila texana
TTACTTGCTTTAATTAATATTTACTTGTTTCAACCAAAATTTATTTGTTTCAATCAAATGTTAATTGAAACAACTAAGCATTGATTACGATTACTTACTTTTTTTTTCAGTGTAATAGCCAGCATATGGAAGATTTCCTTACAATTAATTCGTTATTCATTTTATCTGTAAAGAGTATAAATTCGCTGGTTGGATTGACTTTTATTTTACTTGCAGCGTAATTTTTTAATTCTAAGCTATTATTACTTACACTAGATGAAATTCTTAAATCTTTAAATAAATCAATACTCTCATTTTATTGACTTGACAAACTATTAGGCGAAATTGAAGTTTCATCTCGAGTTTCAGTTACCGAAATTAAAGCTTCATTATCTTCTAGATTTTCAGAAGTATTATAATCGTTATAATCAATTAAAACGTTTTCACACTACTATGTCAATTTCAATTCCAACTGACGTAATTTCAGAATATGCGTCTTGTTTTGCCTTATCAAGTATTTTAATAATATTTTCACAATCAGGTAGTGAAAATTGAGATGAAGTGTTTATTTCATTTGCATTTGTAGCTTTAAATCGGGGGAAACAAAATTCTTTAGTAGAATCTTCAAAAGTTCTATTTGAAATATCATATTGAAGCTGTATTTTTTGGATTCGATGAATAGTTTCTAAAATACTAGAATTAACAACAGTAGAGTGTGTAGTACTCATGGATCGCAATTTTCGAAAAAAACCTCCACAAGTTTGGCTTGAATACAACAACGGCAAAAATAGGTTTTCAGAATTTTCTTTCTTTAACATTTATCAGTCCGTGGGTATTGATTTGCATGCAAACGTACGCGTTTAAAGTGATAAAATTATCAGTTAATGAATACTTAGAATTTTTCAGTCAGACTCGCCAAAATCTTAATACAAAAATACAAAACCATGCCCGCGTCGCACCACTTCGGCACGTAGCCACGCCAAAGCAAGAGCTCACAACGTGAAAACTGAGAATTATAATCTAACTTTGAAGAAAAAAAAGAAAAGTAACTGATTCCGAAGATTGCATTTGATTGCATTGATTTCAATTGATTTTATTTTATTTCAGTAACGATTTCTAATTATTTCATGTAAGATTGCAATCATATTGCTTTTGTGAATTTTAAAAACGACTTCACTTTATTTCAATGATTTCTATCATTTCCTTGTGATTTCATGTGATTTGAGTGTGACTTCAAATGGTAGGGTTAACTGATTTCCGCGACTCTGAGTAGCCCCTCGGTTCTATTGACGTCTTTTAAAATTATTTTATATATATGTGCAGTGACGATGATCGGCGTCAGTGTCAAGGGTTGCCGGATGTGGCATTAAATTTGCATCGGATTAATATATTTCGTACCATTAACTAGTAAACTAGTACTTTATTTAATACATGCTGCAACTGTATCAGTTTCATCAGATATATAGGTTTTCATTGATTTAAAGCTGTGGGAAATACTTATGATTGTACACTCGCCTCGAATTGAAACTCGAAGAACAATTCAAATATTTGCAACGTCGCATGAAAATTTTTAAATTGTTCTTCGAGTTTTAATTCGAGGCGAGTGTATATGTCACAGTCGATTGTTTGAACTGTTTAATTAGTATTCACACTGAAAAAAAAAATGTTATACAAAAATTACTATCTGTATTTATTTATTTATTTACTAGCTGTACCCGCTGCTTCGCACGCGAATTATAAATGATTTGTGTATATATAATTAAAAAAAGTGGTTAATTTCATAATAAAAACGAAACATTTACTATGCATATTTATTTTTAATTTTTAATAAAATTTGAAAATGTTATCGAAAATATTAATATTTATGAAAATTCTTTATGTTTTTATTACTTAATAATGGTAACTCATGTAAACTCATATTTTATGAAAACGTTACGTTCGAAATTTCCTTAGTTATGAATATGAGCGATTTCTATGAATATGCTTTAGATTACATTTATTCATTGTTATTTATTGTAAAAATTCAAATAAATTCTTTAAAGATTTATCAAAATTGAAGTAGTCGTTGAACAGTTATTAAGTCACAAAAACATATATAGTTTTCCATAAATATGGATATTTTCGATGACATTTTCAAATTTTCTTAAAAAGGAAAACACTTTACGGATTTCGTGAATAATCTATGACATATTATTTATTGCAAAAATATGAATCAATTCTTTAAAGATTGATCAATATTCGAAGTTGTCGTTGAAAAGTTATTAAGTCACAAAAATATAGTTTTTCATAAATATGGATATTTGAAATCAAATTTTTTATTTTTATGACGAAGTTAAGCACTTGGCGCGTCCCTTATATTAAAATGCATTGCGATATAATCGAATTGAAGAGTCTTAAATTATTGAATTTATCGAATTATCGAAATTGAAGAGCGTGAAAGTAATAGCAATTAAGCAATTAGTAGCAATTAGGCTTTTTTGTTTTTGTCATCTCCGAACTAAAATAATCATCAGCGCGCGAAGCGCGCGTTTGAATTCTAGTTTCTTATATTGCCTACTATTATCAACATCTCAATCCATTAAAAAGAAAATAACATAGGATTTTAGGTTTATAGTTACTGTAAAAAAATTTTTTTAAAGGGTTAAGAATAAATCGTTGCCTCTAACGAAAAAGCACATTTCAAAAACAGCACAATTTACTTTGCCATTTTTAGAGCTCTAAAATCAAATAATTTTTTCCAAAACCTGATAAACTTATTAACGTACCATACAAATGATGCTACAATTCAAGTTTATCAGCTTCTAGAAGAGATTATTATTTACTCTAGTGCTTTAAAAATGGTAAATTTGAAATGTGCTTTTCTTCGTTAGAAGTGACGAAATAACAAATAAGTGATAGTATAGAGTACATAAATTATCACAATCGGTCTTTTAAATTTATTTATTTTCAATTATATTTATACAATTATTAATAATAAGGTTATATCTAATAAAAATAATTTTTATTTATTACAATAATGCGTTATAATTAACACCTTTTATTATCCATTAACGAGTTTTTGAATGCTTCTGCATTCTCTAGCGTTTCTCCATTGATAGCTGCCGCCACTTTTTCGTTTTCCAGGATTGAAATGTGATTTCCTTCGACGTAGTGAATTTCAACGCTTCCCGCAGTAACCTAAACAGGATATTATTTGGTTTAAAATCTACTTTGTTTATAAAATAAATTTAATATATTTCCGATTATTTTAATTTTTTCCCCCATAATTTATCGACTTTTTTTTTACCTTGGACAATCCATAGTCTTCGCTTCCCCCACGAATGCTGGGCAATGTGGGTTTCAGTAAAATGATAGGCGCTTTAATCTGCTTTGTTTTGGTGATGTCGTAAGTTTCGAGCGCCACCAACCTTTCATAAAGAACTCTGCATAAACTTCTCTGATTGTCTTCCGGTAATTTGAAAGCTCCCTTGGGTATTCGTGATAAGAAGGTTTCGATTTTCTCGTCATAGGATTTGCACGTCTTCAAGTCAGTGGAAAGCTATAAGAATTTGAAAAAAGTTAAAATTGGCACTGAATAAAACGAGATCAATCTATTTGATTTGCCCATTACCTGGGTTGTAAAGGTCGGTGCAAACAAATTCGTAATAGCGAGTATTACGTGATTTTCAAGTTCCTCTTTGGTTTCGTAATCCAAGTGTTCTTTAATAATTTGTTTAGCATGGTCTGGCGCTCCATCTATCAGGATCAATTGACCGACCATACCTTTTGATTCTAGCAGCCTCATCAGTTCGATAGCTATGCAAGCGCCGTAGGAATAACCGACTATCGTATATTGACGTCGGTTCTTACTTCTCTCAAGCACGTGCTAAAAATAACAGTTTATTGAAAAATTTGCATCTTGAGGTTTATCTAAAAAAATTTAATAGCTTTACTGATAAAAAGTCATTGGACATTTGGGTGATTGTTCCTTTATGTTCCAAACCAAGTTGTAGGCAAGTTGCTGGGGCTTTTATTTGTGGTGTTAATGTTCCGAAGACTGTTGCTAATCCTTCAATTCCAGGGATGAGAAAGACTTCTTGTCTATCTTGTTCTGCTTTTGAAGGTAATCTGAGGCACACTGTATTGATATTTTCATGTTCACCGATGAGTTGCATGAACAAATTTATGCCTTGGAGATCTACACCGTCACCCGTCCTTTCGCTTGACACGTTTTCCTTTTCTACTTGTTCGTTTATTTCCTCGAGTTTTGAGAAATTGAGGTTACGAATATCCTGGGCAGTGAGGAATATTTCAAATTCGCGCTCCAGCGTCTGCTTGATTTCCACGGCCATCATAGAGTCCATACCAAGTTCAGCAAGCGATGTACCAGGACTGACTCCCTTCAAGTCTTTCAAACCTAATGAGAAAAGGAATTAAAGTCACCTGTTCACATAATTTTGACTTAAAAAGTTTTGAAAATTACCCATGATATTAAGAACACTATCTACGACATTAAGTGCTCCATCGCCACCAGCTCTCTTTTCCGCAACGACCATGCTAGACACTACTGGTTTATTCTGGACCAGGAATTCACTTAGCTCCTGAAGACAGGATGTGATTCTCTGTTGAAGAGTACCGCCTATGACTAATTCCTTACTGTCTTCTTGCATTTCCGCTACTAGGCCAACATCTCCCACAGCACCCCACTGCACGGCTAAAGCTGGAAGCCCTTCGGCAGCTCGCTTCTCACAGATTCGCTCCATGATAGAATTGGACATTCCGTAGTTTGTTTGACCTGCGTTACCTCTTCCGCAAGAAACTGAGGAAAAGACTACGAAGTGTCTCAGGTGCGGGCACATTTTTCTGGAAAGAACGTCCAGATTTTGCGTTGCCCAAGCCTTCGTTTTAAACGATTCCTCGAAATTCTCCGTTGTCTGGTTATCCCAGAGTGCGTCTTTTAATACAACTGCCAGATTGAAAATTGCATCTACGGGACCCAGTTTTGATCCAGCTTCTAAAATGTGTTTGCAATCTTCTATCTTTGACGCTTCCTTTCCAGCCACTACAACAACTTGAACTCCATAACTCTTCCATAAGTTAATGCGCATTTTCTGATACCCATTGCTTATGCCTGTGCGAGATGTGAATACTAGCTTTCTGGCACCTTTTAAGACTAAGTAATCAGCTACAAAATTTGAGCAAAATTAGAATTCGTTATATATAAGAAGCTTGTAATTTGTATAATATTCTGATTTACCTAATTCAAGGCCAAATCCACCAAGACCACCTAAAATTATGTAGCTACGATCGTTGTAACAGTAGTAACGAGGCAGAGCTTGGAATGGTGAAGTATTGGCTTCCTTTTCATCTCGTATTTTTATTAGTACCTTTCCAATGTGTTTACCAGCAGCCATGTAACGGAAGGCTGCTTCAATCTCTTCCTTCGGGAATACCGTTCTGAAAAAAGCAAATTTTAATGTCTTATAGATAAACTATAAGACTGCGGTAGGAGATATCAAAAGAGATATTCATTCATTACCTGATCAAGGGCTTTATAGCACCTATTTTAAGCTTTTCTGCAACTAATTTATGTAATTCTGCTTTTTGCGACTCTGAACCGCAGATGACCAAATCCACCATAATACCTTTAAAGCTAACTTCGCGCAAGAAAATTTCCATTCCAAGTGGATTGTTCGCCGCTAAGTCGAATTTACCAATCTCGAGGAATCGTCCACCCGGAGCTAAACACCTGACCGAAGCTTGCAGTTTTTCCTCTGCGAGACTGTTAAGTACAATGTCGACACCTTGGCCATTGGTTTCCCGAATTATCATTAGCTCGAAACTGCAGTCACGCGAATTTCCTATGTGACTTTCCGGGATTTGAGGATATGTGTCACGTATGAATTTGCGCTTTTCTGGTGTACCAACTGTAGTAAATACTTCGCAACCTTCGTGTAGAGCCAAATGTATGGCTGCCTGTCCTACACCACCACTACCCGCGTGAATTAATACTTTATCTCCTCTTTTCATATTTCCTGTAAGGATACGTAATTATTATTTGGATTATATTATTGTTAATCATTTCAACTAAAGATGCAAGAAGTTCTCTTATATGAGAAGATAAATCTTTTTTAAAGCAATAGTCTATCCCTGATAATTTTATGTTTGCTAGTATTAATTTTTATATTACATATTTGATTAACGAAAAACTTACCAAATTTATATAATCCATATATGCAAGTAGCATAAACACAAGGTACGGTTACTGCATCCTCCAGGCTCCATTGTTTTGGAATCTCCCAGCTCAAATAGGTATCTTTGACAACCAGATTAGACATCGCTTTAGAAATGAGTAATCCCATTATTCGTTTTCCAGACTCATCAATGCCAGAGTACTCAAAACCAAGATTATGTTCCTGCTCTAGTCTCTTTAACGAGAAGGTTTCGACCGCGAGTTTTCCGGAAGCCAACATTACATCTCTAAAAATAACGGTGTCAAAAAATTAATAACTTATCAAAATTAGTATTAGAAATGCGGTAACTAAAAAAATTTCATTTTCTTTACTTGAAATTGATTGCTGAATAATATACTTTTATTAAATTTTTAGATTTCAAATCTGTACGAAGTGGTCCCTCGTGCCAATTAAGCGAAGAAATATCGCCACGAGTTTTTTGGCTACTTAGAATATGATTTACTACTTTTGGCTCCGAGGGCGGTAAAGGTAAATGCCTATAACTACCCCAAACTCTATTTTCTCGTAAAACGCACACTGCTAAATCTTTTTCCAGTTGTTTAGCGTACAATGGATGTTCTAAAGAAAATTTCGGTGCTTTAGAATCCTGAATAAGAATACCTCGAACTATTTCACCACCAGGTTCTTTTCTCAAACAGTTAACAAGACCCATGAGACCTAAGATATAGAATAGATTATGCGATTACTTATTTAAGATGATTTTACTGTAACAAGCTATGTTCTTTTTAAATTTAAGTCTCACCATTTTCGAAATCTCCTTGGCCAACAAAAATTACCCTGTTAGAAGCACTGGTTTTCTTATCTAGTTCTTCGGACATGACTTTTTTCATGTCTTCGATCCAACCGAAGTTATTATTATCTACAAATATAACGGAAGATGTTTGCGATTTTTTCCCACTTTTTTTCAACAATAAAACTGATTTTTGTCCATGTTTTTTTTCTAAGATGACATCTAACCCTGTGTTCTGAGCAACTTTTTCAAAGTTATCCCAATCCGGGGTACTTTCTTGAGTTAATAAGAAACCATTATCTTTGACTGCCAACAATAAGAGATTCAAATTATCCGCACGATCCTTCGTTAATAATCCATGTCCCATAGCCAAAAGAGCATTAGTATCTGCTCCGATCTTCTTTACATCAGTTTCTACCACAGTGGATGGTAAATCTTTGTATTTTTTGGTGCTTACAATACTAACATCTGCCTGAATCAGAGGCATATCACCGAGAGACTCAGCTACAAGCGGAGACAAAAGATCATCAGAAGATAATTGGTCAGTGGCATCTATCAGCTCAACAGTTTTAATTTTTATGCCCAAATGATTTTCTAAACAAATGTTGGTACTAAGTCTAGCAAGTTCATTTAGACTAACTTCAGTTTTATCGGTATGAGGTACAAATTTATATTCTTCAAGAACTGGTTCACCGATTGGTTTTTTTCGAGAAATGACATTCGCTTTTAAGCCACAAATTTCTATACCTCCACAAACAATTGTATTATACTTCTTCTGAACGTAACATGGGAAAACTGAAAGAAAAATGAATTTATATCTTTTTATAATAGTATTTCACAAGTTTAAAATGAGCACGTATCTCAAAAATACAATATTCATGTAATTTTAATATACCTTTGTTGGTGTCGCCAAACTGAATTTGACCTAAATGAAGTTTAGTGTCGATAACAAGCTTCTTAATTGATGTCGGTACGAAAAGACTGCGACTATCAGTGCCTAAAATTTCCATCTGCAACATGGTATCCATAAAAGAAACCCAGTCACTGCTCCATTTGAGATGACCTCTTGACCCATCAGTAGTCGCACTCACGATTCCTCTGTACAACCCAGTATACTGATACCCGCGAAGTCTCAGTTCCTTGTACACATCGCGAGTTGTCATTGATTCTTCCTCAGACTCATTGATTGTTATTGGAGCATTAATTTTTTCTTCAGTGGCATTGTTCGTTTCACGAATATATCCCGTAACGACAGCTGCTGAACCTTCTACAATCTCGAATCTTCCAGTACCTGATGATTATTAAAAAATGGTTTGTTATTGGATGAATACAATATAAAAAGCTATGCGTTTGTAAACAACCCTTAACCTTTTTGAACTGTCACTGTAAATTCAATAGTTCCGTCTTTGGGAATGTTTGTGGCTCTTAAGAATTTGACGTCTTCAAATACCACGGATACTTCAGTGTAAATTTCACCCTTCATCATCCCGATACTTTCCCATACTAAATCTAAATAGCCTGTAGCTGGAAATAGATTCCTGCCGTCTATAATATGACCATTTATGGATTCAAATTCGGAATCACTTATAGAAATTTTAACTTGACGTTCGCCAGATGAGGTCTTTTGTTGCGATTGATAAGATGTCACGTACCATTCATCGGAATGTTCCCATTTTATTAGAGGAGAAATCATTGGTGTAGACCGACTAACCGGGAACTGGACCGCTGGGTAAATATTAGCTGAAGTAATAAAGCATATTAATTAGTTTTAATAAATTAGTACACCTGATTGTAGTTTTTAGAAAATATGAACATTTCCTGAATTTACTCACCAACTTGAGGATGCATTCCTACGGTAAACATCTTTCCGATTCCCTGTAGAAGAACTTCAACATTGTTGGCGTGGCCACGTTGTGTGAGAGCGATGTTGGTCACAGTGGGAGGAAGCGATCGTCGTAGAATTGCCTGCAGAAGACCATGCGGTGCTATTTCAATGGTAATAGCATCTTTTGGTATCGAAGCTGATGATTCTTCGAATAGTACTGCATTGAGAAGATTGTTTGTGTGATACTCTGCGGATGAATAGAGGGCATTTGGAGTATTCCATTTGTCCTTCGGCACCGAGGAACTGATCCACTTGGAGCTTCGTGCTTTTGGTTCAGGAA
Source organism: Sycophila texana (assembly GCA_035582955.1). Taxonomy (NCBI): domain Eukaryota; kingdom Metazoa; phylum Arthropoda; class Insecta; order Hymenoptera; family Eurytomidae; genus Sycophila; species Sycophila texana. The sequence goes on from JAWWEN010049345.1 coordinate 9,108, forward strand.
TAACTTTTTTTAAATAGGCAAGGAGTTTTGAACCAGCTGGAGCGATGTACCGACTGTGATAAGGTATATTACTGCATGGCACTTCTCTGGCGAATATTTTTTTGGCCTTCGAAGTATATAAGTAGAATGTTCATTTAAAGTTGATTTAATAAAAGAAGGAAATAGAAATTCACGAATGTATACCGTTAGTTCTGCAACAAATTTTTTCATTGACTCAGAGGGACCACTAATGGTAGAACTTTCAGCTGAATTGTGACAGGCTACTTCGATGTCTGGAGGACATAGGTCCTTGACATCGTTGTAACCAAGACCAACTGCTGCCATGGATCCATGAATGATTTTCGTTTCAATGGATGCTAAACCTCGAGAATAAGCGGCCAAAATCATCTGTTCAGCTGTGAAACAGCCATCCGCATAAGCGCAACCCAATTCACCGACCGAATGACCGATGATGTAATCAGGCTCGATGCCGAGTGTTCGGAGCACATCGGTTAAACCAATCTAAAAGAATTAAATGATTTAAATTTAAAGTTATTTAAAAGATTAATATGAAACAGTGGAATCAAAAGTTTGATTTTCAGCAATTAGTACCTGACATGCGGCAATTCCTACGAAAGAGTTCAAAATGTTATCGAAGGCCGTTTTCTCTTTGTTCGTAATAACGTGGAATATGTCAATTCCATGTGGCTTCAGCACTGCGTCACATTTTTTTATGGCTTCCGCAAATACAGGTAACTGCAATAGCATCTCGCCCATTCCAGCCCATTGGGAACCCATTCCAGAGTACACAAACCAAACAGGTCTTTTGATACCAGAAAACGCTACATTTTCCTTGATGGGTTTTTCCGGAAGTCCTCGTGGTGGCAGTATTGTGTAACCTCGATAAAGGTGACTATTTATTTCTTCTGAGTAAATATTGTAATACAATGCGAGATATTCAACGTCAACTGGCCTGCTGTTCAACTGGTTACAAGAAAATAAAATACAAAATGATCTTCATATGAAACAATAATAACTTACATAATCGATTATGTTTGTGACTGCTTCTTCAGTACGACCAGATATAGGAACAAGCCGTGGGAGATTGTCATTAGGAGCGCCATTGTTGACTTTTTCTTTAGGATTAGACTTGAGTAATACGTGAGCGTTGGCTCCTCCGAAACCGAAAGAGTTAATACCCGCGTAGTCACCCGTCCATGGAGTGGGCTCAGACACTACTTGAATCGTACCATCAATCAAGGACTTGATATCCTCCCTAGGCGTTTTAAAGTGAAGATTTGGAGGGATAATACCAGATTCCATAGCTATAATGACCTTAAATAAATGTAGGAATTAGTAAAATCTGTAAAATTATCTGCACGAACTAAGGACAGAAAGCCAAACTTACTTTAGCAACCGAACATAATCCACTAGCAGGTTCGGAATGTCCCAAATTAGTTTTGATGGAACCAATTTTCAGGGGGGACTTTCGTCCTGGAGTGAAAACTCTGTCGATGGCATTGACCTCCTCTGGATCGCCGACTCGTGTTCCAGTGCCGTGAGCTTCGATGTAATTGACTAAGGACGGTGAAATTCCGCACTCCATGTAGAACTCTTGTAGCAGGACACTCTGCATGAAACTCGAAGGAAAGGTGACACCTTGTTCCTTGAAACCATCGCAGTTGATCTTGCCGTGAACCAGGGTTGCGTAGACGCGCTTCGCATCTTTTGCCTTCTGCAGGAACACTACGGAGATGGCTTCGCTGCGCACGTAACCATCAGCTGACTCGTCGAAAGTCTTGCATCGGCCATCCGTTGATAAGACACCTTATCATTAAAAAGAAATATTAATTTTTTAAGTACTTTTATATTTAAAGAAAAAACTTCAGAAATAAGAATAAGATTTAAAAAGGAGTTGTTTTTTAAATATTACCTAATTTAAAGAATTGCATGGAAACGAGCGGCTGCAGACAAAGATTTGCGGCCCCTACTATGGCAGAGTCGCAGAGTCCTTCGCGTATCGCTCTGTAAGCGTGCTCCATGGCGTAGAGGCCCGAGCTGCACGCCGTGTCTATTGTATAACTCGGTCCGGTCACACCGAGCCAGTAGGAAATTCGATTGGACAACATGGAACGTGCACAGCCAGTAATACCGAAGCCGTTTACCTGCACATCAAAATAACATGACAATGAGCATTTTTCACGTGACAAAAATTTTTTTCGAGTTACAGGAGTTCGAGTTAACAAGGTTCCACTGTAGCTAATGAATGTGACCAAATGATTAAGGAATTAACAGTTAAGAAATTAATTATTTGCTGTATAAGTAAGGCGTGAATCATTCCTTTATATGAGCAATTCTACAAAAAAAAGGCAATTTTGAGGTCGATCCATGATTAAAAATTTTGGATCGAGCACGCGTTCCCGACCCGGTGCATTCTCTTCTATATACCT
>JAWWEN010049356.1:0-11535 GCA_035582955.1 Sycophila texana
CTGTAGCGCGGGTCAATTCGAAATACCAGAACATGGCCATATTAGGCGCATGCCCATATTAGGCACAGGTACCTTAGATTAGTTTTAATTGATTGTTTTGTATTTAAAAATTGTTTATATACGGTATTTTTAAAACCACAATATTATTTTTCTATTTGTAAATACTTTTAATTTACAATAAACTATTATCCTATTCGATTTTGCATTCTTTTCTAAAAACTAATATATTAATAAATAAAATGACAAAACTTAAAATATTTTTCTAAAAAACAGTTTTTGTTCAGCAGAGACTAACTTAAGACCAAATCTCTTAATGAAATTCTTCCTAATTTCATAGTTTTTAGGAAGTTCTTCCCTGCAAAAAAAGAATAAAAAAATTCAATTTTTACCAAGCATAACACGAAAGAGTACAGGCACTAAAAATAGTCTCAGCTTACAGTACCCGAAAAATTGAAAATGTACAGAAAAATGACGAGCAACAGCCTGTAATCTTCCTCATACATTCCTCCTCTTTAAGCCCAGCGGCCTTGGGGGTACACACACGATACGATGCTATAAGCTGTAAAATTCGGAGATAAACTTAAGTCATAAAATGCTCTCGTACCTTTCATTATCGCAAAGCTGCTCTCAAACAAGCTATACGCTTAAACACCGCCGCCGAAAAAAATTCCAGAAAAATGTTCTTAATTAAAATTTCAGCGCAACTCCGAGCCGACACTCTTTGCGCCGTCCAATTAAGATCAAAACGAAATTCTGGCTCTATTCCCGACTTGACATTTTCGTTTATTTTTTCGTCCTTTCGCTCTCTTTTGAAAAAAAAAATCACATGCCAAGAGGAAAAAATTCCTTCCTCCTAGGCACATACTCCCGCGAGTCGCATTCCTCCGCGACGAGTGACACACGCTGGCCGTACAAAGGCGTCGATTCCTGCACGCTCATATACGAAAAGGGCGCACTTCCCACGGAGCGGCGTTCGCCACTTGCGTCACGAGGCGAATTGCGTGCGAGCTCGCTTACTTTTTTTTTCACGCCCTCCAGCCCCATCGGCATGCACTGCTTAGAGCAGGCCTTTCGGAGGTGGAACGGAGTATGTCAGATCGATCGCAGCTGATACGCACACTGCGTTTTGCAGGTTCACAGCATGTTGGAATGCTTGTGGAATTTCAAGATTTTCCGTTAAGGGTGGTATCACAGACATAAAATAGGAGAAAACAGCTGTTTACTTATATAATAATTGCAATGGTTTATTTTGATATTCATACCCATGTAAAAATGCATAGTGGTCGCATACAAATTGTATAAAGTATTTTTACGTGGGTATTCTTACGGGCTATTATATAACATTGTTGAAAAAACTCCAATCGTTTCTTGTACACTGTATGAGAGCTTTGGTAACTTTTGTTATATTTTTAGTATATTTAGAAAGGAATTGCCTAAATTTTGAAAAATTTATTATCATTTTTTCTAATATTGGGGATAATCCACGCAGATTTTTAATATTAAAGAATCGGAAAGTCGAATGGAAATTTACTTTTTATTATAATAAAAAAAAAAAAACACTAATAAAATAAATTTCAGAAGAATGGGAAAATTATTTGAAACTTAATTATAACTTTATCAACCTATTAATGAAATAAGCAAATATGAATATCTTTTATGATTCAATGAAATATTAAATACATATCAAAACGATATGAATCTGGGTGCCATATTAAACAAGAAATTTAAGATAAATCCTTTAATCATATTTAATCTTTATTAAATTCCTTCACAGCATCCTCTCTCCATCGTTTTTTAAAAAGAGGATAATTTCAGTCTGTGGATAGAAAAAATGTTGATTTAATTAACAACGCTGTAAAATCAGCAGTGTTGATTTTACAGCCCGGTGGCTTTAGGAAGATCTCGGCCGTAAGCCAGATCTTTCCGTATAAAATACTATCTGCACATTGCAGTTTTACCAAGTGCCTGATGTATTCTTGCGGAATTTCAAGATTTCACCATCGACAACGGTAAAAAAAAATCAAATTGACCGATTTTACACGCTTTAAATTATTTTGCTCAACAAAATGCTTCGGACATAGAAGGCCAAAATTTATTATACACATATATTACAGTGAAAGTGATTTACGATGCCTGGTCTCATTTTCGCCGCTCAATCGGGCCATAATTTTCTAGATTACTTAACAAAGCGTTGTGTAACAACGGGAGCATATATTACGATTCGATGTCATGTGCTGCACATCCTCGAGTCGTGTATTATACGCGATTTCAACGGCGGCACATGTGCGCTAGACGTAAGCCAATTGTGACGAGCACTATCCATTCGACAGCAGCTGGAACGTTTGACCTCATCCCTCTGTTCTGTCGCTCGTTGTTTCATCCCTTCATATGATATATATATAATATATTTTTTTTTTAGTGTTAAGTAGTACAGTGCGAATTTTACTGAAACTTACTTATTTATTTACTTTATATTCACTTACTTATACAGAGCGATTTTTATTGATATTTTTCTTTTAGATTTAAGTAATAAAACGTGTTTCACATACACTCGGTTACATTTGATTATGCATGAAACACTTTTGAAAAATTGAAGAACTCCTTTTTGACACGAAATTAAATCAACGATATAAAATATTCAAACTTCGATCGCCTCAAAAAGCATTTCCTTCAACTACGTTGTAGTTTTTAAAAATAATTCATCAAATTAAATGAAGCCAAAGTACATATATGAGGATATCCTCTTTCGAGTCTTCGTGAAAATTTAATTTTCCCGTTCTCCAAGTATTCACCCTACATCGACCCTAAAACATAAAGCAAGAAACCGACAGACTATATCCCCTACAAAAGACACCCTCCACATCCACATCAGTCTCATTCAATTACAAAACAATATCCCAGTCCGTGCTCGAGCCAATCCGCCGCAATTCAGCATTCATCGCTCGAATCTGCCAGGACGACCCCCGCAGCCTTCATTCACGAAATCAATCGATTCTCCACGGCAATCGAGTTTTTGCGGAGCTCCTCGTCGACGCGAGCCACGCAGTGTCGGCGACTGATATAATCGAGCGGCGATAAAACGCAAATATAGGCACGACTCTTGAGGCCACTCGCTCCAATCGGCTCCCGACGACTTCCCTTGTAATAATCGCACTCGACGCTGTGTCTCTTTTCTTGTCGATCGTCGCTCCGACTCGTCTCGTTTCGCGGCTTTTTTTCCAGCGCAGAGGAGACGACTATTTTTCCCGAGCGCTGTAGGTGCTCTCGAGAGTACGAGGCAAGTTTATTTTTCTTTCGCTGGTCGCCGTTGCCGAGGATTGTCGCGGTTTTATTTTTCTTCCTTTTGAGGGGAGGCGCGCGAGTTCATTGCTACGCATGCAAGGCGATGTTGCAGTATTCAGCGACACTTAAAATATACTTAAATTTTAGATATTTATTTATTTTTTTTAATTTTTGCTTGTTCTGTGTGTACGGCGGTCGTTAAGGCGATAATTTTACGTTCAAAGTGGGTACGGTAGTTTTAAGTAAGAATATTTTTTAAAGCTGCTGCTGAGAGGGTCTTTAGGAAATTCTTGTTAATGCGACAGCGTTTGTAAGATAAGAGTAAAGAAAATTCCAGAGAAAATTAATTTTAACTTGTTGAAGGACTAAAGAAAGCAATTTTACATGGAGAAAAAAATGATTGCAAAATATATTACGATTTTAGAAAAAAATACGAGATAGTCACAGACATTAGATCTATCGTAAAAATTGTAATTTTAGCGAGCAAAAGATATTACAGTTAACATTGCAATTTCTAGAAATATTGTAATTTTATCTATAAGTCTAGAGTAACTTTTACTACAATTTTTACTATAAATCTGGTAGCGTTTTGATTAATCCGTGACTTCATTACTACAACTATACTGTAATTTTTTCAATAAAATTCTCTTCGGGTACAGGATCCCATATTTATACTAAAAAAATTACGTATTTCAATTATGATAATGCTTCTAAGTATTTTGCAATTAGGATAATGGGTACCTTCCGATTTTTTTATTTTTTTATTTCACTGTTCCCTTTTCAGAAGAGTTCGCTGCAATTCCAAAACTTGGAACTCTGTAAAAATAAATAAGTGAAATTTGACGAAAATAAGTGAATAGTCACTTATTTTACGTGAAAAATCTTCCACTTTCTGCAATAAGTGGAAGATATTTAACGTGAAATACGTGACTATTCACTTATTCTAGTGAAATTTCACTTATTCATTTTTAGAGGGAAGCGTAGCTAAAGTTACACGTACAGCAGCGAAGTTCCAAGGCACGTTCGTATTTTTGTCCTTTTAGGTTTCGCGATGGGTGACATAAAATATTCATAGCGAAAGTGTGAAAACAACGCGATAAAGTAAAATGAAAAAGAACGTCGGGGCACGTTTTTCAATTTCACGCGGGAGTGCATTTTAATCAGCAAACTGTTTCTGAATACGAATCTACAGTACTAGTAGAATTGTCCTCCTTGGTTTTTTTTTCTTCAAATGATTAAAAAATGTATTTAGTTACAAATTACAATTACAATTTATACTTATAATTCATTGATAATTATATTGTACTTTGTTTTTTTTTTTTTTTTATTTTATTTAATTTAAGGGAATAAAGCTCTGTTCTAATAATAGTTCAAAGTAAAAAAAAAAACTAAAATGAAAATCCAAGTATAAATAATAAAAATTAAGAAAATATTTCAATTATTTAACCTAATACAATTTTAAGTGCATATAATGAATAAAATTTAGAAATATCACGCATATTTAAAAAAGTTATGTAGTATTTTCTGACCTATGCGAAGTGTTAATTTTTTTTTTTTTTTTAATTATCGTATCGAATTTTCTGAGAAAAATTATTGTAAACATCTAAATCAGATAAATTTTGGATCTTTATAAATTAGTAATTTTGACTGAAATTAAATAAAATTCCTCGAATTGAAAAAAAAAAATGTTTTAAAAGCAATGTTTTAAAAGCAATGTTTTAAAACCAATACAGCACCCTCAAAATTTGTTTCGCCGAAAATGCTGTTGCTGTTAACAGTCGCGTTAATTAACTGCTTTACAACGACAATTGCACACTATGCTTATAAATAACTGAAAATTGTTATATAAAAAAACCTGCCAACATTTCTAAAGAAAAGAGTGAGAATTAAAAATAAAAAATTTCAAGCACCTCGAACCGTCCGTCCCTGCGCCTTCTTCATCGCAGGCTCGAGGTCCTAAAGAGAGCGTACCGTCTTCCCGAATCGAAGGCCAAAAATCGCACCGCCTCGTCCGCGGCGTTCCGTCGAATTCCAGCCGCGTGAGCAACAATCCGGAGTCTCGGTCAGCAGACGGTCATGTCGTTGACTCCGGACTCGCTCATGATTCTCGCCTCTCTCTCTCTCTCTCTTTCTCCAAAGAAATATCCTTCTCTCTCTCTCTCTCTCTCCCTCTTTCTCTTTCTCTCTCACTTTTACCAAAGAGGTATCTATCTTTTGACTAACTCTTTCTCTTTCGCTCTCTCAAAAGAGGTATCTATATTATTACAATTTATACTTATAATTCATTGATAATTATATTGTACTTTGTTTTATTTTTTTTTATATTAGTTTATTTAATTAGGGAATAAAACTCTCTTTCTCTCTCCAAAGAGATATCTATGTCTCGTCTCATTCTTTCTCTTTCGCTCTCTTAAAAGAGGTATCTATATTATTACAATTTACACTTATAATTCATTGATAATTATATTGTACTTTGTTTTATTTTCATTTTATTTTATTTTATTTTATTAGGGAACAAAACTCTCTCTCTCTCCAAAGAGATATCTATGTCTCGTCTCATTCTTTCTCTTTCGCCCTATTAAAAGAGGTATCTATTTCTCTCTTTCCAAAGAGGTATCTCGTCTCTCTCGCTTTCTCTCTCCAAAGAGGTATCTATCTCTCGTCTCTCCGTCTCCCTCTACTACAGGGCTGCATGGGTGCACGTGCGCGCGCCCGTGTGGGTCGCATACCTGCGCCTACCTGAGCCGGCAGGGCGCGTGGGATCGTGCCGAGTGGAGAATAGTCCCCTCGATCGTGCGGGGGAGGGGACGGTCAGGGGGTAGGTAGGCGGTAACACCGGTAGTTGCTCTCCGGTTGTAAGAGCGAGACGACGCGACGCACGGAGGCTATTGCTCCTTCTCTCCGCACACGCTGCGCGGCTTCGCTCCGTATAAAAAGGGGCCGAGGAGAGCAGCGACGGCGGCGGCGGCGGCCCTTCTCCACTTGCTCCTGCGCACGCCTACCTCCTTCGACCTTTCCTCTTCCTTTTTTTTCTTCATCTTCATTTCAGAGCCCACGGGCCCCTTCTTATGTATAGCCGGGATCGTCGAGCTGCAACGCTTGATTTTTCGGGGATCGCTGCTTGCTGCCTTCTCTTCCTCTCTCTCTTTCTTGGCTTGGGGAATTTCGCAGATTGGTAGCTTCGGTGCATCCTCGTTTCAGCTAATTGCTTCGTTTTGAGAGAATATTTCCTTCGCTTCGAGGATTTTTCTAGAATTTTTTTTTTTATTTAGATTTTTAGGTAAATTGAAAGAAGTATGATGGGGTCTTTAGATTTTTAATTTGTAGTGCAATTACTTTGATCGCGCGAGACTGTTGATGAAGAATATTTTGTACTTGCTTTTTATGTTATAATTACTTTGTAAAAAGATTATATTTTCCCGTTTAATATATTTCCCTATTTATTAAAAAAAATAATGGCACTCAGTATTTCTCGCCTTATGATTGGTTGGGCCGATAGCTGTCTGTTATTTATTTATTGTAAATAACAAAAAAGTAGTAAATAAATAAATAAATAAATAAAAGGAACTACTATTGGTTCAATTTTTTCCAGATTCATTTTTCCAATTAGGTATTATAATGAGATACTAATTGAGAAGCGTAAATAACTTGGAAAGAGCGGAAAGATGAAAGTCACAATAAAAGCGTAAAATACAGACTTTGTATCTGGAACGAATGTCGTAAAATTTGAGACACTGAATATTCATGAAGAAAACCAGCTTCGTGATTCGAAGCAAGCTGAACTCTAAATGAAAAAAGTTGAAGAATCTGCACAAAATTTCCAGCAAATTTAAATATTAATTAATCATAATTTAAGCCGAAACCTCCCAGAGTAAAAACAGTCACCACGTCGATTATTGCAAAAAGAAGTAAAATAAAATAAAAAATAAAATAAAAACGAAAATTCATTCAAAGCGTGTTTAAAATGTTTTCATTCTCTTCTTGCTGCATATTCCTGACTTTGTCGAGAACATAACCAAATATTAAACAATTTTTGTAGTTCGAATATTCCAGAAAAAAATTATTTTTTGGCGATAGTCCTGTTTTAAACTTTCCAAGCTAAAATAAATAAATCGCAATTGTATTCATGTCAGCGAGCGAACCATCCCACGCGAGGTGTATACTCGCAGCAGCTCCAGCTGCAGGATTATCAGCTGCATACCAAAGGCTCGTCGTATTTAAAAAAAAAGAAAATAAAAAAATAAAAAGGAGGACGAAATAATGCCGTCAGCCGCGGCGGAAACCGGGCGCGAGGAGAAAATTTCGCCCACGCGAACACCCCGCGGCCCATATTGCCGCGCGCTGGGCAGCGAGAGAACGAGAGGCGCGCAGTGGGAGAGGAACTCTCTCGCGGATCCGATATCTTCGGAATGGAGCATAGGTGCCGCAGTGGCGAGCTCCGCGGGTGGCGAGGACGACGTGGACACGACCGAACCTGCCTCCCCCATTCCTCGTCGCGTTATATGCCTCGCTCGCTGCGGTTTCGCGCGGCTCGGAAATTCGCCGAAACTTGGGAGTTTCGCGCGCGCCTCTGCGGGAGAGGTAGTAGTATATATAGTTTTCTACGTGCTGGAGATTTTTTTTATACTTTTTTGCTTTTGTTTTTTTTTTCGGGGAGATTTCAGCGGATAAGTCCTGGCTAACCCTCTAAAAATGAATAAGTGAAATTTACCTAGAATAAGTGAATAGTCACTTATTTCACGTTAAATATCTTCCACTTATTGCAGCAAGTGGAAGATTTTTCACGTGGAATAAGTGACTATCCACTTATTTTAATCAAATTTCACTTATTTATTTTTACAGAGAATGGTAGCGAAATTTACTGCGCTCTCGGAACTCAATTTTTTTCTTTTTGTAAATTTTCAAAACGATATCTTCACTTAGACATAAGAATATATTGAATGATAAGGGTGCGCAAAAATTTAAATTTGCGATAATTTTTTAATTAAATTTTAGCATTGGAAAGCAGCGCGAAATTTGTGTATATATTTGTGAAATGTGACTTTCGAATTTCGCGCTCTTTTTTATGCTATGGCTAAAAAGCGAGAATCTATAAAATTAAGCTTTCAGTCAGATATGTAACTTTAATTTTTTTATGCTACAATGTGTACCTATTGAAACGGCTTGAAACAAAAACGTAAATTTCAAAATAAATTAATAAATTTGATATTTTACCTTCTCGTTGAAACCTTTTGAATTTTTAAATGTATAATAGAATATGTTTTTATTTATTGCCCAATCAAAATACTCCGCAGCATTCTGCCTTTTTTTAAGTAAAATTGATTCTATACTACAGTAACTAGTTTTAATACGAATCAATAAAATCTGTATTGATATGTACTGTTTAACTGCTTTTTTTCAATTGAACTATCATTTTTAGAAACAAACCAGAAATTTTTATTAAATATTAAATACTCTACTACTGTAGTTCTGGTTTATATTTAAACAATATGCCAATAATATAAAAAGGGAATTGATATCTGTTGGATAAATAAATAAAATAAACAAAAATAAATAAATACTACTAATCGAAGAAGAATATTTAAAAAATGTACTTGCCCTACGCACGAGTTCTGTAAATATTCCGACGATTCTAGTGTCTACCAATAGAGGAGAAAAAAAAAGAGGTATTCGTACGTACATAAATTACGACCGGTGTAGAAAAAAAATTGAAAATCGACCGAGTTACGTAGAGAAAGAAAGAGGTTCACCTGCATTCCATCAAGCGCAGCTGAAGTGAAGGAGGAGAAGGAACGGGTAAGGCCCTTCTTTCGGGCCCTCGTCTCTGGATCCTGGCCCACGCGCTTTTGTTCTCTCCTTCTTTCTTCCCTCCCCTCCTGTCTGCTCTACGCCTCTTCTTGTTTCTCTTTCTTTTTGATATCTAACATAAAGCATTCTTTTAGTACCTCGCAGTCCACGTGTACATCGATTCCGTTCTTTTCTTACATATACACGAATAAAACTGGAAATGTTTTGACTCGAATATTGTATCCATTGCTTATCTATTTTCAAACACAAAGTTGAATCTATTTTACAGGAAACTTAAAAAAAATGTAGTTGTGTTTTGATGGTAAACGCCAGTTCTTCAGTACCTTCCTGACTTTTTTTAAAAGTTTTTTTTTTCCTTGATTATAGACACTTTGCACAAAATTTCAGCTCCTCGGACTATTCGTGTCTTCTCTCTTTCCCTTCGTGTATGTCTCACGGGTTCCAGTTTAGACCTTTTAGAACTCACGAAGGACGGGGCTCGTTGTTCGATGAAAAATGCTTTTTTTTTCCTTCGCGTAAAAGGTATACTTCTTTGTTTGGACCTTTTCATCCTCCTTTTTTTCTCTACTCCCTTTTGCTCGCCCGGTATATGCAGTAGTGAAGTGAACAACCCGGACTTTTTTCCCTTCTTTCCGATTGATTTTTTCGGATCATTAGTTTAATAGATAATGAGAAGCTGATTATTTAAAGAAGCTTTTACTACTCGCTTTAATTTATCCACAGTTTATAGGCTGATAAGTCCTGCGCTTCGGTGAATATCGAAGAAAATATAAGAAAAAAATATCAGTAAGTTAAGGAGATAAGTAGTTCTTTACTGTAAATAGAAGAATCAGTTAATTTAATTAAAAGTAAAATAATTGATTATTAATTCAAAAATTAAAAAACTAAAATAATTTCTGAGAATTATTCTACTTACTTTTTTTAATAGAATGTAATATTTTAAATTTGACGAGGAGACAATCACAACGAAATATATACTTTATTGAATTCCTTAGAGAAATTTTTTTACTGTGAAAACGCAAACAGTGTTTTATCAGTGTGACAAGTAAAATATCAGGCGATAAGAAAATTTAATAGCAATAAGAAAAGATGTAAAATAAATATCAATAATCTAAGTAGAAGATCGAAAATGTATTTACTTAAGTATATTATATTTTATTGAACATTCTAGAAGCTTAATTAATATTCTACTTGAATTAGAATTTAATATCGATTTTTTAAGTAGAAATCAATTATGCACAAATTGACATTTCCTTGAACGTAAAAAGAAAATTTAAAATGCATTTTATTTTTTACTTTTTCGTAATATTCATTGTCGTATAATCGAGTTAAAAACGCAACAAATAATGTATGTTAATTGATACAATGCTGATCAATATACACCTAATATTATATGACGCTAATGATATATATGTTGCTTTCAAGTATTACTCCCACACTGAGCGTAGCAATTAAAAAAATTATGCCACTAAAGGACTATTTAAAAAACGTAATGCAAAAAATTGAAAATTATGTTATAATAAATTATTAAATATATTTAAATGTACTATTAAATCTACTATTTGCAATAAATAAATTTATTTATATTTATATATAAAAATGCGAAATTAAACGATGATCGATAGTCTCAAAATATTTTTCTTACCCCAACGAACCGATCGCCCGCGGCGTTTCGCTAGTCCTCCCGCCAGGGTCCTTACAAAACGCCTAGATCAGTCCAGGTAAAGAGGAGCACCTCGGCGAGGAATACAGTAGCGACGAGGCCGTATTTACGGCCGCCCGCGGGAATAGCCGAAATTCCCGAAGCCCATCAGACCCGGAAACGTCTTCCTTGCCTCTTTTCTCGTTTTTCTCCGGAGGATCCTGCTCGGGGACTATCGCCGAGGATTATCTTCGATGATTAGGCGTGTACGTAATATTTCGGTGGATTAGGGTGGTCGTCCAGCAGGACGTCTTCGTTTGGGTGGTCATGAACCCCGACATGACGACGCCTAAGACTTCGTCGGTGGCTCGTTTGTCTTGCTCGCGTTATCGGAGTTTTCTATAGCTTTACGTCTCTTTTGGACCTTTTTTTAACGGAATTGGAGGAGGACACACGCTGAGGTGTGAAGCATCGGATTCGATGTCAAAATGTTGGAGTTTTGTTTGATATTTCTTTTAGGTTTCTTTTTTCTAAATAAATTTTGTAGATTAATTTAAGTAATAAGTATCGATTATCGCTTGATATATAAATTTATCTTTTCATTGCAGTTATATTACTGTCTAAAAAAACTGGAAAGAGATACTTTTTATCATATACTGGAAAGAAAATCAGATTATCTTAGTGCCATTGCGAAGGTCTCCACGTTGTGCTTATTTGAAAATCTGTTTTCCATTATATAAATTGAGCGTTCGAGATTTCGATCTTTTGTTCGAAAATCTCGAAATGATTTGAATTTTCGAGAA